>CAJNDV010030602.1:0-16658 GCA_905221635.1 Symbiodinium sp. CCMP2456 | reverse complement strand
TAGGGTTTAGGGTTTTGTTTTAAAGGGCTGTAGGATTTAAGGTTTAGGGCTTAGGTCTAATAGGGTTTAGGGTTTTGTTTGGTTGAGGGCCTTTTGGCGTCTGCACGAAGCGTCTTCCAACCCTTGCGGGTTTAGGGTTTAGGGAGACTCTGAACCCTAAACTCTGAACGGTTCAGGTTTAGGGCTTAGGGTTTAGGGTTTAGGGTTTAGGGTTCAGCAGCTTCGGATCGAGCAATCTCTAGTCGAGCTTTCACTATAAAAAAAAACAACCCACCCAAGAATCCCCTCTGGGTAGTTGTCAAAATTAGGGTCCCTTTTGGATACCCTAAATAATAGGTGACGTATTTTAATAAGGACCCAAACAGGGATCATAATTTTGACAACCACCCATATATTTGGGAAACCATTTATTGGACTTGAACGCTGCGATCCTAAACCCTAAACCCTGAACCCCAAAACCCTGATCCTAAACCCTAAACCCCGAAAACCTAGGCCCCAAACCCTAAGCCGCAAAGCCTTAGACTGTAAATCCTGCGGCCCAAAGCCTAGGCATTCAACTAAGCCCCAAGCCTAAGCCCTAAACCTTAAACCCAAAGCCCCAAAGAAATATGCTGATTTCCTTGGCGAGTGAAAACCGCCGAATTCCAACAAAGGGCCGGCTTCGTGAGAATTTGGCGATTTCTTTGGCGATCTTCGTGGGAATACGGCGATTTCCTTGGCGAATGGAAATCGCCAAATTCCCACAAAGGGCCAGCTTTGTGGCAATATGGTGATTCATTCGCGAGACTTTGGCGAAAAAACAGCGACATCGCAATTGTCTCACGAATGACTTAAGGTTTAAGTACATATGATAAAGAGTGTTTTCCAAGCCTTAAACCCTACACCCTAAACCCTAAAACAGCCCGAAACCACTAACAACGGGACTCGACGTGAGCGCATATTTGGACGTACTAAATAGAATAGGGCCTAGGGTGTTGGGAAGGGTTTAGGGTTTAGGGTTTAGGGTACCCTGAATGGATACTAAATCCTAAACCCTAAACCTTAAAAAAACACTAAACCCTAAACCCTGCATGAATACTCTTATCAACGACTCAGGCCCTTGCATTGAGGATGTTTACATTGGTGATCCTGGTTTGCGAGTTCAGCCCTAAGCCCCAAAGCTTAGAGGAAACTTATAAGGTATATGGACCTTCTATGAGGCTCCTATAACGGTAACTACCCACCTGAAAATGTCCTAGAAAAGCCCCAACACCCAAAACCTTGAACCCAAACACCCTAAACCGCAAAACCCCTTAAACCCCAACCTAAACCCTAAACCCTAAACTCTAAACCCCTAAACCCTAAACCCTAAAAACCGCAAAACCCAAAAGCCCCAAACCCCAAAACCCGAAACCCAAAAACCCCAAACCCTAAAAACCGCAAAACCCAAAAGCCCTAAACCCCAAAACCCGAAATCATGGGAGTTGAGAAGCTTGGGAGCTCAAGGGCTCAGGGGCGGATAGGTTTCAGGGTTTACCGTAACACCGAAATAGGGTTTAGGGCCTAGGGTCTCGGGTTTAGGGATTTAGAGTTTAGGGATTTAGGGTTTAGGGTCTAGGGTCTAGGGTTTAGGGATTTAGAGTTTAGGGATTTAGGGTTTAGGGTCTAGGGTCTAGGGTGTAGGGTGTAGGGGTTTAGGCTACGGTTTAGGGTTTAGGGATTTAGTTGAGGGTGTTTAGGGATTTAGAGTTTAGGGATTTAGGGATTAGGGTCTAGGGTCTAGGGTTTAGAGATTCGGGATTTCGGGATTTAGGGATTTAGAGGGTCTAGGGTTTAGGGTCTAGGGTTTAGGGTGCAAGGGTTTCGGGTTTAGAGGTTTAGGTTGACCAACCTACCTTTCTGAGGACTTGTATAAGGAAATCACAATAAGGATCCCAAAAAGGGAGGTCCTCGGCCCAGGTACCAGGTAGGTTTTAGGGTTCAGGTTCTTGTCTGGGGGCTTTAGGGTTTTTGGGTCTAGGCGTTTAGGAACCCTAAGCCCTAAACCCTGAACCCTAAACCCTTAGGCTTCAGGGTTTAGCCCGAAATGGCAAAAGCCAAATCACCGGCAGGTACGCCACTGCGTCGGCCAGGCTCAGAATGTAGGTGTAGTGGGTCCTGACTTTGGCGCTTAGGGTTTAGGGCTTAGGGCTTAGGGTTTAGGGCTTAGGGGGTTTAGGGTTTAGGGTTTGGGGTTTAGGGCTTAGGGCTTAGGGTTTAGGGTCTAGGGTTTAGGGGCAGTGGGTCCTGACTTTTCGGTCAGGGCCCGAAACCCTAAACCCTAGACCCTGAACCCTAAACCCTAAACCCTAAACCCTAAACCCTGAACGCTTGGGGCCCTGACTTTACTAGTGGACTGGCAGACAGGGGCCCTCAACAAGACTAACCCAGAGACCAGAGACTCCAATATCCCTTGATTAAGGAATATACCTTAAATCTTTTTAGGGATCCTACTATAATTTAAGGTAAACTCCTGAATTAAGGGATATTGGAGTCTTTGGGAACTTCAGTTCAGGTATGTCTGGCAAGGACCAGAGCCTGACTACGTAACCCCTGAACCCGAAGGGTGGCAGCAGAACTCATGGTTGTAAGACCATGCAGTACCGCTGCAGCAGCAGTGGCAACTGCAGCAGCAGCAGCAGCAGCATAGCAAGGGTGGTAAGTGCAGGGTTTAGCGTTTAGGGTTTAGGGTTTAGGGGTTTAGGGTTTAGGGTTTAGGGTTTAGGGTTTACAAAAAAACACCCCAGACAAACACAAGCATAACCCGCGGGTCAACTGGTAGTGCGTTAGCTTAAACTAGGTCTATGAGATTCTTTGAGTCTATAAATGAGGGAACCCTACTTCTGAGCAGTTATAACCCCAGTTAAGGTTTAGGGTTTAGGGTTTAGGGTTTAGGGTTTAGGGTTTAGGGTTTAGGGTTTAGGGGTTTAGGGTTTAGGGTTTAGGGCTACTTGGAACTTCTACTTAGAACTGTACCTGCTAAGTCCTTTGAACCTCCAAGTCAAGTAGGAATACCCTAAACCCTAAACCCTAAACCCTAAACCCTAAAACTGAACCCTGGGCAGCTCAACCCCTGAACCCTAAACCCTAAGCCGCCGTCAACCCCAAACCCGGTTCAGGGTTTTGGGTTTAGGGTTTAGGGACCCCAAACCCTGTTTCTGAACAAAAACTTTTGAAGTGGGAAGCTGGCATGGGATAACCCTAAAGAACAGAAAAAGGCCCTAAACCCTAAAAACCGAAACACCCTAAAACTTCTAACCCTCTAATGAAAACCCTGAACCCGAAGCTCACTAAAACAAGAATAAACTGAAGCTGTAGTTAACACCCTCAAACCCTCAAGCACGGAAAACCTCAATTAAAGCCTCTTTTTAAAAAACACCTGAAACCCTGAATTATCGCGTAGACCTTCACACACTTATTTAACATCTTTTGGCTTGAGAAATCCTTTAGGGTCTAGGGTCTAGGTTTTAGGGGATTTCGGATAAATCCTGCACCGCCCGTCCCAGACCTCGAAGCAACGCTCCTGCATGTGGGTAGTTCTCTAAACTAGGGTGCCTTAATATGTGGGTTTCCGAGAATAGGGGACCCTAATATAGTACCCTAAAAAATAGGGTCCTTACTATTAGGACCCCAACATAAGGTATCCCTTATTTTCGGAAGCTCCCTCATAGCACGGCACTCTTACAATAAGGAGCCTGAAAGGGGATCTAATTTAGAGAACTACCCATGTGGGCACCAACTGAAACAGTTCCCCGCCATCAGAAAACCGGGTTCCAAGAGCCTCCCAAACACGCTCCATCAAGGAAAACGCCTTAAACCCTCAAACATAAATCCTAATCCCTAAACCCTAAACCCTAAACCCTAAACGTAAACCCTAAACCCTAAACCCTAAACTCTAGACCCTAAACCATCAACCCTGAACCCTAAACCCTAAACTCTAGACCCTAAACCATCAACCCTGAAAGCTAACCTAACTCTAAACCCTAAACCCTAAACCCTAAACCCTAAACCCTAAACCCTAAACCCTAAACCCTAAACCCTAAACCCTGGACTCCATGTGCTTAGGGTGGAGACCGAGAGGCAGCGGCCGCGTGGCTATCCTCAGCACAGTGTGGGGGGGTTTAGGGTTTAGGAGGTTTAGGGTTTAGGGTTTAGGGTTTAGGGTTTAGGGTTTAGGGTTTAGGGTTTAGGGTTTAGGGTTTAGGGTTTAGGGTTTAGGTAGCTCACCACTAGCAAAGCCTGCTACGGTTTGGGCTTGTCAAGCATTGTAAAGCTATGTAGCTTCTCGGAGTTCTGTAGGTTTAGTTTAGTAAAGTAGTGGCTTAGCATTTCGAGTCCAGGATTTGGCCCGGACTCTTACTGCAACACAGCGCTGCCAAAATATGTCTTGCATCTTTGGCTATGTTTTAGCAAGCCTGCTCAAAGCTGATACAGCATGACAGTCAGTTCTTTAGGGTTTAGGGCTTAGGGTGCTATGTCTACAGAGAACAGACAGTTGCAAAGATATGGGTAGTTCTCTAAAATAGGGTCCCTTTTTAGGTCCTCAATATAGTACGGCACCCTTATAGATATGAGCCGAGAAGGGACCCTAATTTAGAGACTACCCATATACAAGCAGCTAAACATAGAGAAGCGCGTGCAAACCTTTGATTCACTCAGTGCTTGTTTGCCAGAGTGATATCGTGCTGTACCTCTATTATGTCCTTCATTGTTCATATGAGCGCCTCCACAGATAGAATAAGGCGTTGGGGAGTATTATCTAAGTATTTCACAACCCTAAACCCCAAACCCTAAAGCCCTAATCTAGCAGCCTGAATAGCTAAAAACCCTAAAGCCCCCTGAACCCGAAACCCCAAACCCTAAAGCCGTACTCTAGGAGCCTGACAAGCTGGCAGAAGTGTTGGGAAATAATTTGCTAAAGCTGATGGGTGGTGAACCCTGACATTTTTACTACTGTTGATGACATTAATCCTGCATTACCATAAGGACTCTAAACCATGGCAATTATGGTACATTCCTACTGTTATGGGTAGTGCAGGATTTATATCATAAACCGTACTTACTACGGGTTTTGGGTTTAGGGTTTAGGATGTAGTTACACTGGCCCAACAAGTACCCATTATAGACTGAACCCCCTAAACCCTGAACCCTAAACCCTAAACCCAAAACCCTAAACCCTGAACCCTAAACCCTAAACCCTAAACCACCGCCAGGCGGCTGCTTGACGATATTGTTCCCACAGCCGGTGAGCACCACGCCGACTGCGAAGCCATACTGTGTCAGCAGCGGGGCCTCGGTAGGTTTAGGGTTTAGGGTTTAGGGTTTAGGGCTTAGGGTTTAGGGTTTAGGGTTTAGCTCTTGAGGTACCGGTTGCAGCATCAGCCACAGAAGCAGGAGGAAAAGTGCTGCAGCAGCAGCAGCAGCAGCAGTAGTAGTCGCCGTTCGTGGTCCCTAAACCCTAAACCAATAACAGCAGTAGTAGTCGTCGTCGTGGTGGTGATGGTATTGCTGCTCACCTACTCAGACCCGCTGACCGGAAACCTTCCAAGCCGGAGCCCTAAAACCAGAGTTTACAGTTTGGGCTTAGGGTTTAGGGGGCTTAGGGGGCTTAGGGGGTTTAGGGGGTTTAGGGAACGGAGTTTGCAAGATTTTTGGGCTGAGGTCGCTACGGTTTCAGAGCTGGTTTCCGGTTCATGGATTTCAGGTTCAGGCTCGGGGTTTCGGGAAGTATTTTTAAGACCTAAACACTATAACCCCAAACCCTAAACCCTAAACCCTAAACCCTAAACCCTAAACCTATAACCCCAAACCCGGGTTTAGGGTTAGGGTTTACGGGTCAGGGTTAAGACCCTGAAGCCTAAACCTAAAATCCACAGTAACCGACAGCCGAAACCCTACCAGACGTTACCAGACCCCCAAAAGCCCTCGCAGACCCTTCTAGAACTCTTCAAGTAACCATGTAAAGGAACCCTACCGGGTTTAGGGTTTAGGGTTTAGGGTTTATGGGAAGTAGCAGCTACAGTTATCAACAAGGTAACTATACCCATAATTACTTGAAGCCCCTGTCAACGCACTTATCACTTGACTTACTTAGTCCCTTGAACCTCCAAGTAACTATCCCGAACCCACATGACACCTTCATAAAGCCAGACTTCACCCAAAACCCCTAAAGCCCGAAACCCTAAACCCTGAATCCCTAAACCCTGAACCCTAAACCCTAAACCCTAAACCCTGAATCCCTGAACTCTAAACCTGAATCCCTAAACCCTAAACTCCAAGCTCCTAAATCCCTGCAGCCTCATAGACTCTCAAAAGCCCTGGACACTAAACCCCAAACTAATGTAGGGGCCTCAATTACTAGAAACAGGGTTTTGGGACATACTATGCTATAATTGTAATAAGGAACCCCCAAAACAGTATAGGTCCCCTATACTAGGTTTCCAGGACCAGGCCCCTAATTGCTAAACCCTAAGCCACGAAGCCCCTAAACTCGGTTTAGGGTTTAGGGTTTAGGGTTTAGGGTTTAGGGTTTAGGGTTTAGGGTTGTTTCTAAATCGTAAACCCCGAAACTGTTGCAAAAGGAACAAAGACCCCTTTAAAGTAACCTTTATATGGAACACTTTAACGAAACCCTTTAATGAAATCCTTACAGGAACCCTTTGAAGGGACCTTCATACGGATATACATCCTCCATGGCCCATAATCCAGAATATACCACAGTTCCCATAGTTTAGGGTCCTCAAGGTAATGCAGGATTTATGCCATCAACAGTCGGAACACCCTAAACCCTAAACCCTAAACCCTAAAATAGACGTGGAGCCAGCCATTTCTGCGAGTCAACCTGCAGCGGTCGAGGTCGGAACCAAAAAGCGAATTAAGGCTTTGGCTTTTCGGTTTAGAGATTTGGGTTTAGGGTTTGGGGCTTAAGGCAAAAACCCTAAACCCCAAACCCTAAGCCCTAAGCCCTTTGGGCTTAAGGTTTAGAGCTGGGGGTGTAATTAAGGCTGAAGGCGGCGAAGGAAACCCTAAACCCTAAACCCTAAACCCTAAACCCTAAACCCTAAACCCTAAACCCTAAACCCTAAACCTGCCCCAAAAGGCCAAAGCCCTTCATCTTAAACCCCAGCCTCGGTACCAAAGCCCTACACCCAGTCTTTGCGGTTCAAGATGGCTTTGCTGTAAATTAGGGTTTAGGGTTTAGGGTTTAGGGCTTAGGATTTAGGGTTTAGGGTTTTGGGTTTTTTGGGGTTTGGGGCTTATAATATCGGGGCCTTATAAACTAGAATAGAGCTTTGGGGCCCATTATACTAGACTTATAATAAGGAGCCCCCCAAAAATAGTATTGGTAATTATTTCGGCCCCTACAGTAGAAGGTTATGGCCCCTCACTTAGAGGGTAGAACCTAAACCCTAAACCCTAAACCCTTAAAACGGTAGGTTTTGGATTTCTAGGCTCTCCTTCAGAGTCTCTATTTCGGCCCGTTTAGGGTTTAGGGTTTAGGGTTTAGGGTTTAGGGTTTAGGGTTTAGGGTTTAGGGTCCTAAACCCTAAACTCTAAACCCTAAACCCTAAACCTTTAGGGCTTTCTAAGTCTTAGGTTTCGGCTTTGGGGTTTAGGGCTCGGGATTTAGGTCTTCAAGGCTAGGGTTCTGGTGTCTTGGGTCTAAGGGTTTAGGCTTTAGGATTTAGGCTTTAGGGTTTAGAATTTAGGATTTAAGGTTTAGGATTTAGGGTTAGGGTTTAGGGTCTACGCGTTTCAGGTGGTCACTCAGTCTCAACTTTGCAAAGCTTGCTGCTTCGGGACTCAAGGTTGGCGGGCGGAGGGTGGATGCGAAAATCTGGCAAACCCTAGTCTTTAGGGTTTAGGGTTTAGGGTTCAGGGTTCAGGGTTTAGGGCTTAGACTTTTTATGCACAAACCTCATCAACCCTGTAGACACTGAAACCACAAACACTAGACCCGGAAACCCCCTAGACCCTAAACCCTAAACCCTAAAAATTGAACCCTGAACCCTTAAACCGACTAAAGCCTCTTGCACCCTACAGTGGCTTTTAAGGGGGCTTTAGGGTTTAGGGTTTAGGGTTTACTAGAATCGGTTTTTGGAGTGCACCATATAGCAGTTCTGTATGGAGTCTATGTTGATCCCATCACTACGGCTGATGGCATACATCCTGCATTACCGTAAGGGCCCTAAACTATAGGAATTATGGTCCATTCCAAATTATGGGCAATGCAGGATTTATGTCATCAACCGCAATTCTTCTGAACTTCACACCTCCTGTTTTGGATCCCTAAACCGTAAACCCTTAAACCCCCTAAACCCTAATCCCTCAAACCCTTAAACGCCTAACCCCTAAACCCTAAAAGAATCAAAAACTCATTAGCCTAGTGTCCAGTATCATTAGGAACGAAAAGGCTTACCTTTGGGATAAAAAAAGGGTTTGTTGTACCCACTGAACCCTGAACCCTAAACCCTGAACCAAACCCTAAACCCTGAACCCTGCAACATCTTCCCAAGTCTGAAGCTTCCCAAACTGCAGGCCCCAGTCCAACGCGTCTGTGGCTGGGCCTGGCCCCCGGTGATCCACGGCCTCACGGTTTAGGGAGTTTCATAGAAGTTCGGGGATTTCGGTTTAGGGTTCAGGGTTCAGGGTTTAGGGTTTAGGGTCGGTTTAGGGAGTTTCCGGGTCGTATCAGGCTAAGGGAATTCTGGGGGTTTGAGAGTTTTTGGGCCAGCGCGGAACTTTCAGGGTTCAGCTCAGTTCTATCTGGGCAACATGTGTCCTGGAGCCCTGCTCAGCCAGCGAATATCCATCTCCGAATTGCCGATGCTTGAGCCTTAAACCGTTTGCTACCCAGAGCCCAAACGCCTGAAGCCCTTACACTTCACGAATCTAACCCGAAAGCTCCTTAAAGCCGAAACGCCAAACCCCTAAAGTTCAGGAGCCTTCACTCTGACTCCGTGACGCAAGGACACACCCTTTCCGCTGGCCTTTGAAGAGTTCTACCTGCCCACGCCACTGAGGGTGGGGATCCAAGGTGTTTCCGTTGCATCTTCAGAGTCAGCGCAGCTTGAGAGTTCGCGGTTGGCAGACATGTACTCGGGAGGAGGAGCTGTGAACCGTGAACCCACTTTGTTCCAGGAACACGCACGAATTCCCAAAGTCTACAATGCGACATGCTTGAACTCCAACGTTTCAATCCGCATTCAGCCTGCTACACCGGGCAGTCATTTAGGCATGCTGTACCCGTGTAGTAAGGATGATGGCAGCGTGCTTGCTGCACTTCTACTGTTCGAACTACGCCTCGCAGTCAGTATTACCATTATTGGCGTTACCGTGGCTGTTCTGGTCAAGTTTCGGTGGTTGAGGGTTTTGGGATCATAATCTTTCGCATCGAGCACGCGCCTGTGCTGCCAAGGTCCTGGATGCCGTGAAGAAGGTGACAGCCTTCTGAATTCAAGAGGGACGGAGCCTTTGAAGCTTGTCTCTGCGTTTCGTAGATCACGAAGCATGTGCAACGATATCATTGAGCAAGAAATCTCTAAAGTTCACAAAGCTTGAAGCCCAAACAAAGAAGTTCAAGAACCTAAAAGGCACAGCCTCGAGGAGGGCTTTTGTTGTTTTGAGGGAGCGGGGTGGGGGGTGGGGGTTGCGTAAGCTTGTAATCTTCGTCATTTTTCAACAAGAACGACGGCTGCGGCCTTCATGGCAAGATGCTTCAGATGGTTCTTTCCCGGAATCTACCCGGTGATCAAACGGACAGCACACTAGTCAAGCCACTCGTTATTGCTCAAGTCTTACGGTTTCTTCCTTCCGCTAATCCTGTAGTAGCGCGGCTTAGTGAATGTAATGCAGTGCCCCACCTGGAGTGAATGTCAGTTCGACATAAAGCCCGGTAAATCCTAAACAGCGCATAGGAATCTGCCGTATCATTGTACGTGCTTCTCCCGAGTTAGATTGGTGTCGCTTCTCGCCTGCATTGCAGAACAGCATCGCCAAAAAGACGGACCGATTCGCTAGCAGATGCCATGCATTATTGTTCAGTTCGGTGTTCTGGTTGTCCGGAGTTTGGGCTTGTGTGAGAACTTGCGACAAGCAGCCGCCCAAACCCGAATAAAGATTTTTTAAGGAGGTGACACTCTTTCCCTGCAAAAGCCGAGATACCGCCCAGCGGCCTACTGATCCTAGCTGTTCGTGATGTCTAACCTACGGAGAAAGAAAGGGCTCGGGACGTCAGCAAAAGTGTTGCGGAATCTGCGACGATTCTTGTGTTTCATGGCGCACAGTAGTGAAAGCAGCAGGAGCCGGCATCGAGATTTCCGCAGCCACAAAGTCCTAACGCATATGATCCGGCACCAATCCAGTGATAGCCACGGTGCTGGTACTACAAGAAGAGCCTTGAGCCTTGGAGCTGTTGATTCCCCGCTTGCTCGCTTTGAGGGCACATTTTCGACAAGAAGCACGGCCACAAACTGCTGAAGATCCCGGTATGAGAATCCGAGACGGAAAAGTCTGTAGCGCACTCGTAGAGCCCTCGTAGAGCCCTTAAGAACCCTACACCCCAAACCATCCTTGGATATTATTTGAGCCCCGTGCACATGAGCACCGACGAGCCGCATCCACAGAGCGATGTCGGAAGGCGGCTCACAACGAGGCCATTATCGGGTCAACTTAGGGCAGCCGGTAGCAGTTTGGAATAGTATGGAAAGACCCCAGACCACAAAAGCCTGAATAATTGTATGTATTACGAAGAACGATTCTGCCATAGTATATTATAGTATGGTAGAGTCTATTGAAAGATGCCCCCCATAATCTGGTTTTCAGTATTGAGGCTCTTATTCCAGCCGCAAGATCCCTTCACCTGAAGCTCCAGTGTATCAAAGACTCATGCCCCCCAAGCTCTCTGCTTCAAGCTTATCCCTAAACCCTAAACCCTAACCCTAAACGCCAAGCTTCCATATATGGTTCCCTAAAAAGGTGGGTCTTTTGGGCCGCAGGTAGACACTAAGCCTTAATCCTTGGACCGAAACTTCAAGCCCTAAGCTTTTTAGCATCCGGACAGGAACCTGGATGGCGACTTAAAAAGGGGGTCATGGGACTGAATAGCTAGTTTTAATATAGTAAAGAAGGTAAGGATACTAATAAAAACTTATGGCCCCACTTCAGGTACTACTATAACTTATAATCTTACCTACTAAGTCCCGTAACTCTCCAAGCAGATAGTCAGACCAGAGTCAAAACCACCCCCTTTGAACCCGAAGCCCCAATGCCAAAATCTAGTCTCCTCGTGCCCTGCCCTCTTCGCATAGACTCGATCAGGTTCCGGCTCCTCCTTCCTAACGTCGGTTGAGAGTTGAGGCCTCAGAATTACTGCGGCCTCAGAGCAAGGGACGGTGGCAGAGTGCTTAGCAGGGTTTAAGTTTTCGTGGAGGGCTGCAAATATGGTTTAGGCAGTCGCTGCCGCCATCAGCACCATGAACGTCCGCAACATCATTGTGGGAGGAGTTCTGCTCTTCACCATCATTTTCAAGCATCATGGTCCTGGTCGGCATCTCCCTCGCTATGTTCATTGATGTTTCCAGGCAGGGTTTAGGGTTTAGGGTTTAGGGTTTAAAGTTTAGGGTGATGTTTCCAGGCAGTCTGAAAAGTCACAGTTCTATCGGTTTCGGGGTTTCGGGGTGTGAGGGCTCAGGGCAGTGTATTGAGGCCTTGGTCGCTTATCACAGGGTTCTCAGGCCTCAGAGCCCGAAGCCCAAACCCTGCACGAGAAGCCATGACCATAAACCCTAAACCCTAAGCCTACACCTTAAACCTTAAACCTGGACGCTTAAGCCCTAAACCCCGATGCCTTTTCCTCTAGCCCTAGTCTTGGAAACTTAGCTTTTAAATACCTTCAAACTCCTTTATGGTAATCCCCAAGCCCTAGATGCCCCAGGACACCCAAAATTCATATCCTCAAATCTACAAGACCTCAATTTAAGCTTCGAAAAAGCCAAAGCACTTAAAAACCCTTTTCAGAATTCCAATCCCCAGCAGAGCACCATACCCCAATAGAGCACCAGCAAACTCTGATGAACACCCCTATGAACTCTGAAGACCTAGTAAAACCCTACAGGACCCTGGATACCTCCAAATCGCAAAGGCCATGAAAGACTAGGGACGAGGCTTTTTCGGCGGATCTGCTTGGCCATGAACCCGAGGTGACCATGCTGCCGCCCTAAACGATGCAGCGTCCCTGGGAGCTGAGGGTGTTGTTCTGGCGTCTTATACCTATAATGAAGAATGTAGTGGCCTAAATAATTACCAATACTATTTCGGGGGTTCCTTATGATAATTATAGTATAATGGGCCCCAAATTCCTATTCCAATCATTAAGACTCCTCGACTATGGCAGCCATACTGTTATCACTAGGGCTATAATCTTTATTGTTAATCCTATAATTCCTATCACGACCAGCGCCACGGCGACGACATCGACAAGTACTACTACCACCACGAACACCGCACATCGAGGACTGCTACTGCTAATGTAGTTGTAGTCATTACTGTCACCACGGGCATCATTATCATCAACTCGTTTACTGCTATCGTAAACTTACGTTGCTGTCATTGCTGCTAGTCGTACTGTGTTCAGGATTGTTACCATTACTACAGCCATTGATAGCGTTTTGCAATCGCTCTTCCGGGAAACCACCTACAGTCCATTCCTGAAGGATCTCCCAGTATGTCCGGTGGAGGCCTAAACCCTAAACCCTAAACCCTAAACCCTAAACCCTAAACCCTAAACCCTAAACGTTTAAGGTTCAGGGTATCCCGATCCATTTCTGGCCCTGAGCCGAAGAGCCCTTTTCCCAAAGCTCCCACAGGTCCCTTCCAAAATCTCAGCCGGCAAGCCCACAACCTTGAAAATCCCCCAGCTTCAAGACCTGAAAGCCCAATAGCCTAAAGCCCTGAAGCTTCTTTCTACACCCCTACAGCCCGAAAAAGGCCAAAGCCTGAAAGCCCCACAGCCTTATATACACCCCCAGGCACTGCGAATCCTGGAGCAGCCCCGCGACGAGCGCCTGGCGAACCTCGAACGATTCACGCCCGCGCCTAAAGGGAAGCTGCAAACAAGGGTCTATTTGAGGTTCTGTATGGCTCTAGTCGTGAGAAGATGCCCCTATATTACCCTAAACCCCAAACGCCAATCCCTAAAGTGTAAGCCCTAAACCCTGGTGACGATGTGCAGGCGCTGCATTACCTGCAAGTTCACTCGACGACAAGCCTCGAAGGAGGACCTCATAAGAAAGCGTTATTCAAGAGTAATAGTAATAAAGGCTTTAAAACTTTCTAGGGGTAGAGGTTTAGGGTTGAAAGTCTTAGAAGGTGTTCTGCTTTGCATTTCACTTCGCTCTCATACGCCCTACTTTCTACTAAGCAGTAGCAGATAGCAGCCGCAGCAGGAAGAGCAGTAGCCCGGCAGAAGGAAGAGGGGTGGTAGTCGTCGTCGTAGTCGCAGTCGCAGTCAGTCGGAGGCACAGTCGCGGTCCAAGCCACAGTTGCAGTCGCAGTCGCAGTCCATAGTTCTCCAATATCCAACCTTTAAACTGTTTAGGCTCTTATAGTTCAGTAGTAATCTGAAAGTTTAACTATTGGGGAAGTAAGAGTCAGAGTCGTAGTCGTGGCGCAGTCGCAGTCAGAGTCGTCGTGGACGTACTATCAGCACAAAGCTCCAAACCCTGGATCGAGCAACTGCTCTCAGAGGAGTTGGAGCTGCGGAAGCTGATGCTAGCAGCTCAGGGAGTCCAGGTTCAGGGCTTCAAGCTTTACGGCTTTCTTGCAGGGTTTTCGGGTTAGGTTTACAGTTTTAGGGTTGTAGGGTTGTTCTGCACGAAGCTACGTACGCTTCAATCATGCCTATCATTGGCAATGCTATGACTACGTTTGCTATGATGCACTCTTGATTGTTGTTCTTTGGGTTGCTTCTGCTGGGTGTTGTATCTATTTTTAGTACTAGCACTAATACAAATACTAATACTCCATACTAGTACGAATACCAATACGACTACAAACACTAATGCTAATACGAATACTGAGTGCCGGCAAGATCAGGGCTGGCCCTGCAGCATCTGTGCAACCCTTGCGCAACTCCATGTTCCAAGCCGGCAAACATAAGAAAAGCTGACAGAAAGAGACTGTGATGCGACCGCTTGAGAACTTCAAAAGTTAGGCGAGCAGTTTAAGTCGGCTTGAAGAGTTGTAGGAGCTCCTTCCAACATGCTTTTAACTGACAAGGTTCAAGGGTTTGCGGAAAGAGGTTCTCTCATACCCCTGCCCCGCGTGTGCAGATAATCGGCGTGTAGATCACACGTGTGGGATCCTTCGTGTGCTTTCCGCAACCTGATGTCGTGCCCTGAATTTTTCAAGCCGTTTAAACCCGAAGTGCTAGCCTGTCACCACGGCAAGGTTCGGGGTGAGTTGCCACATTTCCACCGCCAACCCCTGAACAGAAGAAAGCCGCCTAAGAGGCCAGATAGCCTGGCAAGAGATCCGGACGTCTGGGAGTATACCTCCTGCCGGACACTTGCATGACAGGGCTCAAAACAAGGATGGCATGGATTCAGGTTTCGAGCCGAGGGGACGGCATAAGGTTTCTGGACAGGAGTTTCGATTTAGATTATTGTGTGGGTGTGTGTTATCGGGGCTAAGCCTTTGGTGCTACAAGTTCGAGGTGCACTAGCTTAGACTTAGACTCAGAACCGCCCTTACCCCGAGCAAAGGTTTGATCATGAAGTCGACACCTCTGCTTAAGAGCCCTTGTGTCCGAGACGCCATAAAGCCTGGAAAGCCAATACCCCGCCCACACCTCTGCGCCATGTATGCGCACACTATGTTGGCTTAAGTGTTTTGCCCAGTGCCCTGAACCCTCAACCCTGAACCCTTGACAAACCCGGCACACAGTGGGCCCTGGGCTTTAAATCCGGAACCGCAACCCTAAACCCCGACGCGCAATCCCGGAGGTTCTCCGAACAGTAAGCGGGTGCTTGGTTGCTGCATGTGTGTCAAAGCAAGGAAACCATGGTATTTACGGAGTTTTCGTGGTTTGCAGCACGGATAGAGGTCTTGGCATTGTAGAATATGTTTTGCCTCATCTGTGTATTGTAGGGTTGGAGAAGTAGCTTCGGGGCCGTACATGTAGCTAAAATCCACATTCTAGCTACAGTGCGGAGAGTCTGTGTTGGGTCAGAGATGTGTTTCGTACTGCAGAATGTGGGTATTTTGAGGATAGCATCTAAAAAGAGTGTTGTTTGTGATGTGTTCCTGTGATCGCCGGCTTCAGGCAGTTTCGGGAGTTAGGGTTGTTTGTGTTTCGCCAGGTAACAACCATGCCATTCAGGACAAGTTCGTGGTTTCAGGCAGATAGCAATTTGCCACAGACAAAGACTTTTTGCGTTCATTTTTGTTTCTGTTTCGAAAGACCGCAAAACGCGAGACTTTTCTGGTGAGACCGTCTGACGAGTAACAGGAAAACAGCAGCAACAGGGAGCAACATTGTCATTGTCATTGTTATCATCAATGTTATCATCATCGCCATCGTTATCCTCTGCATGAACAAGCAACACCAACATCATGATCATCATACTTACCAACATCGTCGTAACCAGGAGCATCAGCATGATGATCATCAGCATCATCAGCACCATCATCATCATCATCATCAGCATCATCATCATCGTGTCGTAATCATCACCATCATCCTCACCATCGTCAAGGCAATCTGCTTTAGGAATACAGCTTTTTGGCTGGGTTCTTGGAAAAACACGGTATTTACGACGCTTCCGCAAAACCACCCTTGCTCCGAGCAACAAAAAGAAAAACTCCCAAGAAACACAGACACAGCAAGTCCAAAGAAGAAAGCAGTCGATTTGACCGCAAAAAAACGGAAACGGAGAAGCCACGGATGACTGTAAATACCCATAGAAGGCCAAGCTGCCATGTGCGAAAAGTCGAGTTTTGGCACAGTGCAGCCCTGAAGTCGAACATGTCTTCTGGAAAACACCGTAAAAACCGATACGAAATGCAAAGCGCAGCGTAGACTTTTCGTCCCGACGGCCATGTGACTAATCTCGAGTCTCAGCACGTTGCAGCCCTGAAATCGCTCCACCCTCAGCGGCGGAAAACGCAACAAGAGCTGCCAACAACAACAACAACAACAACAACAACCACAACAACAACAACAACAACCACAACCACAACCCAACACCACCAACAACCCGACCACTCCCACCCACCACCACCGCAACAAAAACGACAACAACGACAACACCAACACCACCTTCACCACCACCACCACCACCCCCAACAACAACAACAACAACAACAACAGCAGCAGCAGCAGCATCAACAACAACCACAAGTGCGCGCTACTGATACTGCTGCTGCTGCTGTTGCTTCAACTACTACTGCTACTACTACTGCTACTACTACTGGTACTGCTACTACTACTACTACTACTACTACTACTACTTATACTACTTACTTACTTACTTACTTACTTACTTACTTACTTACTTACTTACTTACTTACTTACTTACTACTACTACTACTACTACTACTACTACTACTACTACTGCCACTACTGCCACTACTGCCACCA
>CAJNDV010030591.1:33021-46284 GCA_905221635.1 Symbiodinium sp. CCMP2456 | reverse complement strand
AAAATTCTGATATTCGATGCTCTGGGAAAGAATGGTTAGTGGCATCGTGAGTTGTGCGCGTCCGATGAACTCTGATGAATCTGTCGCTGTGTGCTGATGTGTGCTGCTGCTAATGAGGGGCATCCATGCACTTCGGAGGCAAAATGCCTGAGAAAGCGAGCGAGGTTCAAAACCACAACCACAATCAGCAGCATCACTGAAACCAGTTTAAAACTCGCGGTCGCAAGGCATTGGGGGGGTCGCAGGGCATTTCTGACCCCAGGTATTGGATTCAGGGGGGGCCCGTACGGGGGGGGCCGCAAGGCATTCCACAGGAGGGTTTATATATATATATATATATATTATTTTTTATGGTGTGCATCAGTACATGTATCGAGGAGATATGACATGTAATATGTTCTTTGAAGTTATTTGTCTGTGTATTTGTCGATATTTATTTGAGGCATCTCTGGCCCAAGTGCTTAGCTGTAGGGTGTTGCCCTCGATTACGAGGCCGGTTGGTTCGAGCAAGCCATTGTGCGTTGAATTCACAGGGGAGTGCAGGTTGTGACTGCGCATGGGGTTTGGGTTTAGGGTTTAGGGTTTAGGGGGTATACCTTGCCCTCACGTGCTGCCGAGATCAGCGGCACGGCAACGCCAAATCCGAGAACCATTGGTTCACAATGCGAGAAGCAAATCGGGAAACCATCCCTACCCAGGCGGGTCTGGACATCGGCGCTTCCGGAGTCCAAACGATCCGAGGGACGACGAATTACGACGATGCTTGTGCCACTGAAGCATTGGAGCCTCCTTCGACAAACTTGTCTTATGACGAGGGGCTGCGGTGCACATGCCCTCATGCCCACCTCACCTCGAAGCTTCAGCTCGGTGCCTGATTTCCTCAACCTAAAACCCTCAGACCCTTAAGACTTTCGACCCTAAGCCGACGAAGGTATCGACGACAACTGCGTCAGGTGCTAGCTGTCGGCGCGTATCATAAACATAGCCAGAGAATCTGGAAACTCCGCGTGGTCTTACTCTAAGAAAGCTCTCACAATTTCGGACACAGCAAGATGAGGGGCTAGCGTTTGAGGGTTTATGCCGTTAAACTACGAGTGGTAGCTAGCTTCAAGCTAGCATGTAAACAGGTTGGGCCAGTGTTGGAAGAAGCAAGAATGACGAGGATAACGGCAGTGAGCAAAGGCGAACCACAAGCTCAAGCAGCTGTGGGTACAGCCGAAAACCACAGAATCTGCAAAACCGCCCTCCCCCACCCAGTGCGAGTGGAAGCAAAGGATGCTGCAATGTGTGCCACCTCTCGGGGCCGGGGATCTGAATTTCATCGTTTGGTGGTTTAAGGTTTCAACAGCTCTGAGATAATAAATAAACACGCACAGCTCGAAAGTCATCCGTAACAGCACCTGCCAGGAATCCCCTGACGATGAGGTGTGCGAATGGCTGCCTGCTTCAAACAACGTCATGCTTGGCTCGCTACCGTCCAGGGTTTAGGGTGCCGACGGGTCCTGCATGTCATGCTGTGATTTATGGGGCTTTGAGTTTTACCCAGGTTGGACTTTCACAACTCCCACGTTTTGTACGCTTTACGCTCTCACAACTCGGACAAGCCAGGCGAGGTAGGGTGTCGACTCTCGCGCAAGGCCGGCAAGGCTCCGTGTAGGTACCTTGAGGTCAGAAGACAAGTGTGTTGATACCGATGCTGCAACTGATGTCGGTTGTGACGTAGATGCTGCTGATGGTTCGGAGAAGGATGCGGCGCATGCGGATGATAGTAATCCCGGGGGCATACGTGATTGCAGAGAGCTGGAAATGCAAATCTCCAACAGTTAGTTCCCGAAACAGATTACATGCACAAGCCACGCCCAACATGTTTGCCTCCCTTTCCCTGAGGGTCCATGTACCCAAATAGTAGATACTTTGGCCCCAAAGTACCTATATAGGGACTACTTTTAGGCCTATGTATATACTATTTGGGTACATGGACCCTTAGGGTTTGTGAGCCCTTTCGAGCCAGCCAAAACCGAGAACTGCAAACCAACTTCGAGCCTTGAGGCGGCCCGGCATGCCCGGCACGTCCTAGCTTTAGGGTGAAAGGGTGTCAGGGTTTTAGGGTGAAAGGGTGTCAGGGTTTTAGGGCTATAAGGGCGTCAGGGTTTTAGGGTTATAAGGGTGTCAGCGTTTTAGGGTGAAAGGGTGTCAGGGTTTTAGGGTTCAGGGCGTCAGGTTTTTAGGGTTATAAGGGTGTCAGCGTTTTAGGGTGAAAGGGTGTCAGGGTTTTAGGGTTCAGGGCGTCAGGGTTTTAGGGTTATAAGGGTGTCAGCGTTTTAGGGTGAAAGGGTGTCAGGGTTTTAGGGTGAAAGGGTGTCAGGGTTTTAGGGTGAAAGGGTGTCAGGGTGTTAGGGTGAAAGGGTGTCAGGGTTTTAGGGTGAAAGGGTGTCAGGGTTGACCACGCAAGCTTAGCATCACTGTGACCTACACGCAGCTCCTGTGCTCGCATGATCAATGATACTGGTATCAGATTTCGGGCGACACTGCGACTATCTGTTTTCATGGTGTGCTCAAGAGACTCCGTAAGCCTGTGGGAACTTCAGAGTCAAAGCTGGGGTTTGTGCAGCGCACGAAATTCGAAAGCCATGCTACATCATGCTGCTTTCTGGCCTGCTGTACTTCAACCGCAAGGTTGTTCCGGATAATGGTCAGTAAACGCTGGTGCGAATGACATCGCCGGCTCCCCGAGCCGAAGCGGCAAGTAAAGAAGGTTCGTTTGATGCCTTCGATTTGGCACGAAAGCCCGTGTGGTTTGTGCGAGCGTCCTAAGGGACAACTGGAACAGAGCTGCTGGCTTGCGAATGTTGTTCAAAAATCCTTTTTTGTTTCTGTCAATCTCTCGCTCCCTCTCTTTGCAGAGACTCCGCAAGCGTCTCTCGCCTCCAGAATGCTTATCTTCTTGTGTTTCGTACGGGAAGCTTTGGGCCTTGGACTGCACTCCCTTGCTGCTGAGAGGCCCCAGAAGGAGGAGGGATGATGTATCTGCGCACCGGCCCGCCAGGCCTCCGATACGGCTGCAAAAGCAAAAGGAGCAAATAAGCCTACCATGGCATTTCTCACTGTGAATCATGCTCGCACTCTCCGAGGAGTGCCTAAGTCTTAGTAGCCAGAAAACTAGTTGAACATGTAACAAGAAGGCAACACCTCCGGCAAACATAGTCATAATTTGGGCCATAATACGTACTCGTAGTAGCAACGCCAGCAAGAGCTTGGGCAGTTGCAATCGACCGGCGCTGACTGAGGACGTTTAAGAGGTTGAGGATTTGCAGCAGTTGTCGTCGATCCACCTGCCTGTTGGCTGGCTTTACAAAAGCCTTTTACTATGACCGAGACGAAGGCTTAGGGGCTGAGTACCCAGCCCAAAAAAGGCTAACCTTTTCAATTATGGTAGGGTTCTATAAACCCCAAAAGGTTAAAGATTACCCACTGAGCTACTAAGAAGGAGATCCCGGGAGCAAGCCTGGCCTGACCATGGGCTCGACATGGATGAAGACGCCAACTTGCTGGACAGCATCAGCAGTTCGGGCGCAGAATGCCTGGTGGCATGGAGCTTTCCCAAAGGGTCCAAGTACTACCTATAGTCTCCATTGTAGTTCCTTTTTTTGGTTTAACCAAATATATATTAACGAGTTTATAAGGTATCCCCCAAAAGGAACTACAATGGAGACTATAGGTAGTATAGTATATACTTTTGGGGCCCAAATACCTACTAAGTACCTACTATAATGGTACTTGGACCCTTTGGGTTTACCCCCTCCAACGAGCGGCCAACAGAGCTTCTAGACCGTGCATGCCTCGTGTAAGTCGTACCTGGCTTCGCGCCCACTCAGAGATGAAACGCCTGCTCTCAGTTTAGGATTACCTGAGCCATGTAAGCTTGTAGGCCCCATAACAAAAACAACTCTCTCTCTCAGACCCAAGACGATCCTCTTGAGGTCATCGACACTGCCGTGAATTCTGGTTTTCTGTGCTATGGCCTTTTGGGACCTGACACTATCACTATCATACACCCCGTCTTGACGCAATGGTGGCTGACTCCAATGAGATGAAGGCTCTGGTTCTTGGCTCGCATGCCTTGCAGAGTATGCCACCAGTTGTCCGTTGCTGCCAAGTTTCACATGACGTCGTACAACATGTGTGCAGCAGTTCAAGTATTCGATGGCGCAGGCATCATTGTCTGTCTCACTTCTGAGAAACTTCGTCCTGCTGCCAGTGAACCCAATCCGCCCAGCCTCGTACTTCCAGGTGCCATCGTCAAAAGACGACTGTCGCTTGGCAATCGTGTGGACCTTCAGTTTCTCAAAGCTGCAATGCAATCACTGAAAAGGGCATTAGTACTTGAGCGCAAACAGCTCCGGACATCTTTCCCACCAGTCACTGGTTGGTCCCTTCCTGGTGCTAACTTGTTTGTTTGCGCCTAGCTGAATCAGCCCAAGGGCAACACCTCATCTGCACGGCTTAAGGCTTGTAAGGATCGGATTTGTTTGCCTCCTGCCTTGCTGGGGCCAACCTGCCTGAGCAACTTGAAGCCGAAAGACCTTGACGAGTTAAGACACTTCTAGCACGGTGCTTTCCTGACTCGCCGAGGCAACACCACGTAGCCCTAAGGGCCGACCCCTAAACCCTAAAGCCCTAAAGCCTAAGCCCTAACCCCCTAAGCCTGCCCTAAGCCCTGAATAAACAGCGAGTAGGAAGCCGGCTCAGGCCGCAGTGCGCTTGCAAGTAATGTAGGGGCCTCAATAATCAGAATCGGGTTTTGTGCTCCTTCATAGTATGGTTATGATAAGGAACCCTGACAACAATATATAATTATTGAGGCTTGTGTAGTATCCCTGGTTGCCTCTCAACCCAAATCCCGCCCTCACGCGCTCGCATGTCTGAGCACAAGACCGTCACCGGCCGCATCGACTGCCAGGAGTCCTAGCGAACGGCATAGCTCTCCACCCACTTCCTCCAGACTCTAGCTATCTAGGTTTGATTCTTGTGTAAGGCGTGCAGAGAGCTTTCCCGAGCACCGGGAAGTCACAAGCTAAAGGTAAGGCCCTGGAAGCCCCAATAAGTAGGAAATTACAGTGAAACAGATATACCCGATGCCCATGTTCCTGTCCTGAGGGACCAAAGTATACTTCGTTGTTCCGCAAAGCACACTTCTAATTGTACAGATTCCTCCGCTGAGCTGCAGCGGGTCCTCATTCACCGAGGACCGACCCGATCTGAAACTGCTGCGCACTTGCTGTCTGAGCTTTGACTGAAGTTAGCTGCACGAAACTCTCTGGGTCTGATAGGGGCCTGAATAATTACCGATACTATTTTGCGGTGTCTCCTTATTATAATATATTATAATTATAGCATAAAAAACCCCAAGCACCTGTTCTAATCATTATTAAGGCCCCTACATTAGGGCAAACATCCTACGAATCTACAAGAGCGTTTGACAGCGACGTGCACTAGCACGCAGGTTGGCTATGGGGAACTGGTTGTTGCCATGAGGCCTCGTGAGTGTAGGGCCGCCTGCTGACATAGAGGTGAAAGCCAAAAAAGCTGCGATGACATGCAATGCTTGGATTTAGGGTTTAGGGTTTTGGGCTTCAGGGCTCTTTTTTCCAGGGTTTAGGGTTTAGGATGCCGGCAGAAGCAGATCTATCGTCCATGTTCGTAGATCAAACAGAATGGGATGCCGCTTCCAACTAAGCTGGCTTCCAGGAATCCACCGGAAAATATTGCAGGCACCGGTGGGTTAATGACAAGCTGCCAGCAGCAGCGGCTTATTTTTGTTCAGCATCCTCTGCGCCGCATTCGTGTCTTTGATGTAAGTGCCCCTCGGATGCCAGCAAGGCATGTTAAGAACTATGCTGAGACAAATGCAACATACCCTAGGCTTTAAATATCTGTGATCGCTACGACGACACATTCTTGCACACAAACTTTTCGCATCGGCTTGGAAACCATAGTTGGATGCCGAGCACTTTGGGAATGGGGTTTAGGGCTCAACAAAATTGATATGGCTGTCAAGTTCTGAGGTGTCTTGGAGGGTGAGCTTTTCAGGCTCCAAGCTCCAGATACATAAGCTTCTGATGCGAGAGCAGCTTAATTGGCCGTTTCAGGCTCAAACAGCACCAGGTGCGGTAGACCTGCACAGCTGTCCGAATCCGCAGAGATTGCAACTTGCAAGGAGGTTCGCAAAGTGTGCTGCGTGCATCAGGTTTTGCTTCGACAGATGCTGCCTCTGCCTTGCAACACGGTCATGAACCTAAACCCTAAACCCCATTGGGCAAAGTATAAGAGAGCCGTTGTCTCCAACTTACACATGCAAACCTCCAAAAACGATTACAAGGGTCGGGGTCTGACCGGCTGTCTGATTTTCAATTTGCGCTGGCAACAGGTTCGCCGAAGGGAGGTTTGCTGCGGTTCAAGTTTAGATCAAGAGATAGGGCTTGGGTTCTAGTGTCGGACACCCAGATGCCTCTGTGTTGGATATGCGATTCTGTGCCTGAGCCGTTCAGATGTCCAAACGTGTTATGGATCGTCCCCCACCGACTTCCTTTGCAAGCAAGCTTCGGTTTGGCATAGTGGCCTGCTGTTGTCTCCCGCCGTTTAGCCATGACATGCTTTCCTCCCCCCTTGTCTCTTCGAAAGCTGAGGTCTGAAACCTTAAAGCCTCTACGAAAGCCTATAAACCTTAGCCTTAACATGCCTTAACCCTTGACTGCAAAATCTCTAACCTCGCCTATCGTCGACGGCGTGACCTGGACCGTGACCTTGGCTTCTGGTTCTCAGCTCCGGCTATGCTGCCCCTGACCGGAGCCCGGGTTGGGCGATCAAAGCAATAAACCGCATAGTCGCAATCAACATGTTTTATGATTATGATCGTCATTATGTCTTCCTCTTACGGCTATTATGGATCTTGCTATGATGGCGATCTTTCGTACCATGGTTATTAAGATAATTACTAGTCGCTTGTACGATCACCGCTACCTGAAAGCGACATATGTAGGTCTTGGGGCCTACAGGGATAACTTAATTACCCTTAAAACTTGCTCTTGCCGCAGGTGACAGACTGATACGAGTACGCATGACGAGGTGGAATCCTGCACCCCCACACTCTCTGAGCCCACGAAACCCTACCATAACAGTAGTTACTGCGCGACCGGCACCATTAAATGTGGGACCCGAGGCAAAGGGAAGCATGGCTGTCAATTGCGCACCGAAACACCGGCAACTTGGAGTCAGCGACTTGCCTCCTGTCTGGCTCGTAAGATACACATCGTGGCACCCAAGGTAACATAGTCAGCCCGTCTTCGGGGCTTGAGGATTTTGGAGATTTCGGTCTGCTGTACCCTCGGAGCATCGCCTGTCTAGCACTCCACCAATTCCCGGATCGGATCTACTGCTTCGAGCTCCAGAACCGCAGCGAAACGAAGGGGCTGCAGAACTCATTGCCCAGGCTAAACACCAAAACCGCCAAGGGAAACCGCCAACAAAGGCCCGGCGGCCGGGACTTCGAGCTGTACCGAGCCTCAGTCTGTCGCGGGGCCCGGTTTGAGTTCAACACTGTTCCCTGCTTTGCGATGAATGTTCACTGCATGCCATGTTTACCGCAAGCAGCAGTCCGAGTGTGATTTGCTCTTGGACCTGTTGCATTTTCACCCTTTCAGGCGCAGCCTTTCCACAGATTGCAGGCTCTCCTTACTTTCGCGGGACGAACGGAATTTATATGTATCATGAACTGGGTAGTACTTCTGGGAGCCCTTAAGCGTATATTCATGAACAGGTACCTCTATAGGAACCATAGAGGGAAATGAACAAGTTTCCCAATGTGCCACTTAGGGAAACAAGCTGTACCAGGGGTATGATGCAGGCTGGATGTGGGTTTTTCGGCTCTGTGATCGCATCGGCAAGGCGGTGTGCAGTCCCGTGCGATCTAGACAGTATGTCTGAATTTCAGAGTAGTGCCGATAACAGACATGCATGAAGTCCTGCAATATCCATCCGTCGGAAAAATGGAGCTATGCCGTACCATGCCAAAAACAACACATGTGATAGTTGCAGGCGCAACAACACCAATAGCAGGACCACTTCCCTAAACCCCTTTTGCAACAGGCCTCGTTGTCCAGCAGCCCGGTCTAGCCAAATCCCCTCAACCCCAACACACTCATCCCTGCACTACCTGTAAGAACGAGAACTCGGACCCCGGTTGACTTCAACCACGGAGCTTTGCGATCTTTTTCTCTATCGCGATCTCGGGCGTTTGACCTGGGTTCGTTGAGGAAGCGCAAGCCTCTGACTCTATAGTTTCGGTTGAAGGTCTAGGGCCTTGGCTGAGTGCAACATCGGTTTAGAGATAGGATGCATCGTCCATGAGACCCCAAACGGCGCAAACAGTTCTAAACCCTAAACCCTAAACAGAATGGTATTCGGGCGGGTTCTCCGAGGTGATTCGAGCGGGGCTGCTCGAAGCGGCGGTGCATCAAGGCTACGGTTGGAGTTTACCTATAGTCTCCATTGTAGTTCCTTTTTTTGGTTTAACCAAATACATATTAAAGAGTTTATAAGGTATCCCCAAAAAGGAACTACAAAGGAGAGTATAGGTATGATACCTTCGTTAAGAACTCCTCTTCTGTGAGATTGGGAAGAATTTAAATTTAGGGCCTCTGTGGATCCTAGTTAGGGGTTTTTGGGGATTCGACTAGCCCTTGCGTTCTGCCCCGATGGGAATTTGGATTCTCTTCTATCCCCAATCCCACCTGATGCTTCAAAAGCCTTCCCTCCCAAATGTCGTGGCGAGCTGCATGCCCTAAACCCTAAACCCTAAACCCTAAACCCTTGACCCAAGGCAAAATCTTGCCTGGCATCCTTGGTTTTTATTTCGTCAACCCTTCACACTGCGGGTCTGACCAAGATAATCTGTCGAGCTTTATGCTCGAAGTGCGTGCATCGAGCACGGCCTTCCACTGTACGCCAAGCGGCCGCTGTTCACGGATGAGGTCATCAAGATCGCCGACAGACCTCTGTAATCTTCCGCCACTTCAAATTTCTCTGGCTTCCGAGCTACAAGAAAAGGATCTATATGCCTATCCGAAGAAGCAGGAAGGTCGCGCAAGTGCAAAAGTATCTGTCGAATTCGGGTTTAATATCAAATCGTCATGTCGTACTTATGTGCTGACGCTCCTGTCTTGCCGAACAAGATATTCAGAACATACTGCGGCCTACGAAAAGGAATCTACTAGAGGGGCCCTAATGATCAGGCTCCGTTGATGTATAGCTTTAATAAAGAATCCCAAGGAATAACACAGCCAATAATCTAGGCTTCCATTGGGGGAGTTGGGGGGGTCCCGTGGAAAGCTGAACACTACCCAGAAGGAACCCAACTGCTGAGGGCGCTGCCTCAGGTGATTGAGCATAGGCCTCAGCAAGGACTCTCTGAGCACCACCATCACCCACGAGTCGTCGTTTTTGTTCCGTCTGTGGCGCTTGCCGGAAGGGCTGGCTGAAAAGCTACAGGTTCGGCTAGGAGATGATTGCATTCTGTAACTGAAATACCAAGTGAGCAACCCTAACACCTGAAACCTATAGGTTTATGAAGGTACTTCAGATGGATGCTCAGTTGGACGAGCTCACGCAATGACCTTTGCAGCATGCAGAGCCTTGACTCAAACCAAACGGGTCTGTAGATGTCTTCTACTACGACCCACGCAATGCAGTTCACAAAATATGTCAGCTGGCTTTGAGGGAGCATTCAATAGTTTGAAACATTTGGTAGTAAGACTACGCATTCTTAACATAGTGCTGACAACATTTTATGTAGGCGTTCTCTGGTTCGTCGGGTGCCCGGCATGATTGCCTGCGAAGGGTTCTGGGCACCCTTTAGCAGTCTATCGAGTTGCGCCATGTCCTGCTTGCAGCTTATCCGTTTCGGCTTTCGGTTTACGGGAATTTATAGGGTTTGCGTTCAGTGGCTTTGGGGTTTGAAACGCTCACTGCATCCCGGAATGCAGGGGAGGTGCCATGTCCGCGCACAGAGTTTCTATAAGGTTGAGATTGTGAGTTGAGGATTTGTATTTTTGTCTTCCTCTCTTTTTCGGTGTAATGAAGCTGCTCTGAATCTCTGCAGGGGGCAAGGAGCAAGGCACCGTTGCTTGAGGCACGGCCAGTCTCCCACGGTAGGGGCTTCAGGCTCTACAGGGGCGGGTGGGGTCTGCAACCCCCAAATCATCCTGGTGGATAACGGCCCTGGAAACGACCAACGTCTGGACTCCTCTGTCTTCTGATCCCGAGGATGGACCACCTCAACGAACTTGGCCAAAGCCCTGGCAAGGCAGAGAAATCGGGTTGGGGCTTGGGGTTTGCTTAGGACCCTCTTTGACACAGTCCATGGCAGTGCGTTGTAGGAGCTTTCCAAAGCCAAGGTCATTTCGCGAAGGCAGGTTGTAGGGTTAGGACCGCTGGAAACATCATGTTGAAGACTCTTGCTTGTGTGGCTATTGAACCTGGGAAGCCAGAGGCTTGGAAGGGTCAGCTGTAGCGTAGCTGTCAGCTTGCGTCTTAACTTGGGTACTGTGCTACGACATCTCCTGTTATTTTGCCTATAATGGAAGCACTGGGAACCGCTGCAAGCTACCGAGGCCTACTCACAAGACTCGAGACAACTGCCGAGGCAACTAGTTGTCCAACATCTTATCCAATGGTGCCAGCCACTTTTAAGAAATCTCAGCTGCGCAACTATAGCAGGCCTTCCTCGATGCGAAGATGATTCGGGATGCTGGAAGCAACAACAATTTCATGCAGGTCTCCCCGGGCAAAAATCCAGCGAAAATGCTACGAAATACGAAGACCACCTGTGACATCAACCCATTTGTGGGTTGCGCCATGCGATTTGTGCGCTGGCGCAAACACTGTATATATATATATACACACACACACGCATGTATAGCACGCATGTATATCTATATATAACTGTATATATATATATATACACACACATATAGGTAAATACATGTAGCCACACATACAAACGTAAGTGTGTGGGACAAGCGTCTCATTTTTGGGACTCCTACATACCGCAGTAGCCTCCAACCTGGTGTTTAGCCTCCCTCCGCTCAGATGCTGCACACATCTCCCTGGTTTAGGGGTTTAGGGGCTCATAGGCTTTAGGGTTTAGGGGTTTAGGGTTTAGGGGTTTAGGGTTTAGGGTTTAGGGTTTAGGGGTTTAGGGTTTAGGGTTTGGGGTTTCCCATGCGCGCCTGTCGTCTAATCTCCATCTGTTTCTGAACTGGAGCATGGCCTGACGGTGAGGAGGTTGCAAGCAGTCTCAAGCTTCAGAGCACAACTATGGCGGGTAGCCGTTCAGGATCATGTGGGGAAAGGTTCTGTTCTCCCACCCCGGAGTACATGAGCCACGCAGGTTCAGAACCGAAGCTTGCAGAAGGGCGTCAGCATCAGCGGCCCAAGCAGGTTCCGGGTTTCGGGGATTCTGCCTGACCCAGTGGATCTGATGCAGATGTGGAGACCATGTGGAGACCGTTGGAGGTATGAACTCTCGAGTACTTCGTGAGGCGACCGTAGAAGTCTGAAGCTTCTGCGACCTCCCAAAGTACTCTTCCCCTCATGCGCCTGATCCAGCTTCCCTGCTCCAGTGAAACAACCTCTCCTGAGCAGGATTGACATGGGAAGCCCCCCTCTCTCTCTCTGTCTCTGTGTCTCTGTGTGTCTGTGTGTCTGTGTGTCTGTGTGTCTGTGTGTCTGTGTGTCTATGTGTCTGTGTGTCTGTGTCTGTGTCTGTGTCTGTGTCTGTGTCTGTGTCTGTCTGTCTGTGTCTCTCTCTCTCTCTCTCTCTCTCTCTCTCTCTCTCTGGCGCATCAAGTGATAGATGTGATAGATCGGATCACAGCTGCGTATACACAGAAGCTGCTAACCCCGCTGTCGAACTCCCGAAGCCAAGCCCTACCTCAGGATGATTTAATCGCACGCCCCTCCTGCGACATCAAACATCAACTTTGCACCTCTACTCCCCTATTCCAAAGCCCACCCTCTGCTTAAAACCCGAAACCTTAAATCCAAGATGCTCCAGCTCCCCTATCTTGACCATCAGAAAGCCAGATGGCTTCTGGGCGTTTTCACAAACCTGACGCCCCAGCTTTCTTGGTCTGGCTTTGGGAATCGAAGAACTGTTCTGAAGCCTGGCGTCTTCTATAATACTGCGATTAAACATAAAGGCGGCACAGCACAGCTTGCAGCGAAAATCCGTAAGCCCTAAAGCCCCTAGCTGCTCAAATTTCTGTCTGAACCCTTCTGTGAGGTTGGGCATGTACGGGGCCGGCTTGGGTTTTCTAGGCCTGGCGATGTCCAAGTTGGCCTGATATAGGGGCCTACATAAATAATTGCCAGCACTTTTTCATGAGTTCCCTAACATACTTATTGCATAATATACTCCAAAACCCTACTCTTACTACTAAGGCCCCTATAGTATACCCGCTGTCGGTTTGGTGATTCTTTCCCTCTCGCATGGCTGACAACTATGCCCACAAGCGGGGTGGGCTTGGTACTACTGGGGAATGTTGAACCTGTACAATGTAGTCGCAGCAAGCGGAGAACTTCCATGTTGGGAGCAGCTACAGTCCTCCCAACCCGAATGCCAGAGAAACCACAAAGTCAAAAGTCTGAAAGAGTCTGTGCCTGCACCAGAGGGGTTTAGGGCCACGGGCAGGGATTAGGAATGTAGGCTCAGGGTTTAGGATCTAGGTGCGATCGCAAGCTTAAGGTGCCAAGTTTTGCCCGGAGCATCCTAAACCCTAAACCCTTATAGGACGTGGAAGAGGTCGTAAAAGCTCTTGGGCAGATGATGCTGCCGAGTTTCGGGGGAAGTACCGAACCGCCCTGGGTTCTACGGGGTTCTAGGGTTTCGGAATTCCCATCGGTGTCGGCTGCAACACTTCACCTCAACTACTACCTGCGGTCATTCACAATAGTCCCCGCACCCGCTGATTTGTACTTGGGGGGAAGGCTTTAGGTTCATGGGGGGCATAGCTATAGGGGTAAGCCGTTTTGGGGTGAAACAGAGATCGCCATGGCACCCCAAAGGCCTCAAGCACGTACCGACTCGGCTACTCAAAAACCTCAGATACCCTAAATCCCGAAGTCTCTGAGTTTCAAGAGGTACCTGTAGTCTCTATTGTAATTCCTTTTTGGGGATACCTTATAAAATCCTTAATTCCCCAACAG
>CAJNDV010030591.1:0-18390 GCA_905221635.1 Symbiodinium sp. CCMP2456 | reverse complement strand
CTTCGCTTCGCTTCGCTTCACTTCACTTCACTTCACTCAAGGGGTCCAGAAAGCGAGCGACCCCTCGCTCTCTCTCTCTCTCTCTCTCTTTCTTTCGCCAGAGCTATGGTGCACTCTCTCTCTCTCTCTCTTGATATACATATATACATATATATATGTAAAAGAATACATACGGTACACAGGCACACACATGTCATGAGTTTACACACAGGTAAACTCATAAGCAACACCACTTCCAGCACAAAAGCAAAAGAGCTTTCCACCTGCAGAAAGCCGTAGCCTGCTTCAACTCCCTAAACCCTAAACCCTAAGCCCAAAGCCCTAACCCTTTCTACACCTGGACTACGCATATGCCAGGAACCGAGGCGCCGACTGTGCTGTGGACTCGTGCCACACGGCTACCCCAGATTGCAAAGCCTTATAAACCCTTTTTTTGAACCCAGTCTCTGATCATCACCCTAAAACCTAAACCCTAAACCCTATAAACCCTAAACCCCAAAGCCCCAAAAACTAAGCCGTGTAGAGAGCCGGAGCACTGTTTCAGCTCCTGCTCAGACCAGGTCTCCGCTTCGAGCCCCGGCATTTCGCCACAGAAGCCCGGGAACTCCTCTGGCTCAGGCTTGAGCTTGCTTCGGTGTAGGGTTTAGGGTTTTGTTGGGGTTTGGGGTTTAGGGTTTTTTGGGGGGTTTAGGGTTTAGGGACTTTTTGGGGTTTAGGGTTTAGGGATTTTCGGGGTTTAAGGTTTACGGTTTTTTTGGGGGTTTAGGGTTTAGGGTCGTAACTTGCTTCATACGCATTAGCCTGGAGAAGCCGTACATGCAGCCAACACAAGGCCATGCATGCGTGAATGCATATTCCGGTGGATGCCACCCACACATGCATGCACAAGCATGTGCACACACGGATGCTCATCTATATGGGTTTACGGTTTAAGGTCAGCTATTTCTGCATCCGCGCACGTATGTAGCCACGTATAAAATGTACGCATGTATCTTTGATGTAAGATGTAGCAATGTATGTACGAACCTCTGTATGTTAGGCACGTCTAAAGTGGCCGCATGTATCTTTGATGTAAAATGTAACTATGTATGTACGATCGTTTGCATGCAATTATGTAGTGAGTTAACTAACCATGTAAGCAAGCAAGTCAGCAAGTATATATGTATGTGTGTAGGTGAGTGTGTGTATATACATAGATATATGGAGAAATGTACATATATGCAATACATATATGTACAGATGTATATTTATATACAGACATACGGATGCATGCATGCATGCATGCAGGACGTTGAAGTTGTAGCAACATGTGTATACAATCTTCTCCCTGCTCATCCCGTCTTGCTTCGTGCCATGTCCTGTCCTCCTGACTTACTCTTCCCTCCGGCACCATGCCCTTGCCTTTCAAAGCAGGAGCTCCGGCCAGCCGGTTTTACCTCACTCCTCTACATTCCATCTTGTCGCAGCCCAAAGCACAGCACCCAAACTGGCACGGGATATGAGAATATCAGAAAGCAAAGCAGGAATATAACATGTTTGCGTGCTGTGGTGCTTGCACACTGCCCTTTGTCTGCCTAATTTGCTGATCCGGTTTCGGGATGTTTCTACAAAACCCTTACAGGCCATGGTGTGCCGGTTTGCTCGCGTTCCAGTGGACTGGCAATGTACTTCTGACCAAAGCGAAAACTCTCTGCTGCTTCGCCTCGCTGTCAAACAAGGTGCAAAACTTGCAATAAGGTGCAAAACTTGCAACAGCGTTTTGAAAGAGTCCACACACACTTTGTCTCAACCTCACCGTCTGCATCTTATCCCTAGACCTCCCCACGCGGAGCCACCTGGAGTAGCCGACGAACTCGAGGCCCAGCATCTTTCTGGTCGCCTCTGTCCTTGCAACCCTTATTTGTCTTCAGGGTTTGGGCGGTTTAGGGTTTAGGAATCTTTCTGGTCGCCCTTGTCCTTGCAGTCCTTGCAACGGGTTTAGGGTCTGGGATCTTTTTGGCCGCCTTTGTCCTTGCAAACCAAAATCCCGAAAAAGATCCGGTTACCTGAATGATGGGATACCGGGCTTAATATTATTTGGCTAGTAGCCCACGAAGTATCCAGGTAGCGGGAGCCCTATAAGGTATGTTTTTTTCCTCAGTATAGTATACTTTCACTTTTAGAACAATAACCCACTCTGAAGCTCACAGCACTGGCATGCGTTGGCTTAGTCCTAGTTTTCGGCAGCGCTTTAATGTTTTTTTTTTGCATCGCCGCGAGAAATCAAGTCAGGGTTTGGGGCTCATAAGGTTTAAGCTCTCTGCGATGTATGTACACTCCTTTTTACACGAACTGGTCTGGGCATAACACTTGAGCCCCAAAGTCGATATCCGTGAGTATGCTGATTCCCTTCCCCCTGTATTCCTGTAAAGCAGGGCTCTGGGAGCTAGGCATTTTAGGTATGATCCTCCACGGACTTCCAAAAAGCTTACGTTTGAGGAACAATCTTTTGGTTTCGGGCCTCTGCTTCTGCTTCTTTGTGCTCTTGCTCACGGCGCGGAGGTGAGCGAGCCTGCAAAGCTGTCGGACTACCGTCATGTCGAGCTCAAATCTAGCTCCACGACTTTAGCCAACATGTGATCGGTACGGCGAGGACCCTCGAGCCAAAGCGATCCTTACTTAGAGAACCGCCTGCCATGCAGGTCAGCAGAAACAAGAAACACGACGTCCCATGCCTTCGGCCGAGGAGGTGGGCGAAAGCCGGTAGAACCTGTTGCGAAGAGGCTCCATCGCTTCAGCTCAAAGAGAGCAATACTTACTTCTCCAATAAGCCAGGGAAATAAAAGGTTAAACTTTCGGATGGCTACTAAATTATAAGAACCCAAAAAGTTTAAACGTTGGGTATTGGAGGACTAAGAATAGGATGCGCTGAGCCCCTGAGCGCACCCGAAAACCAGCACAAGGATACTTCAGGGCAGGAATCTGGATTATCTTGCAGGCTCACGTGACCTGGCGGTTTTCCCACCAGGCCTACCAAAAATCAGACCCTATGTGATATAGCAAAAAGAAACCTGAGCAAGTAAGAGGCCCCAGACTGGAAGAAACGATGGGATCCATCAGAAGAGCTCGGGACCTAACAAAAACAAGCTTATGCTAAGCGCTAGAGGTTGAGCGTTTTGGGCGTGGGGCTTGTGACTGCCTGAATCCTTGCCACAAAGTTCTAGTCAGGAGTCCTTCTACAAGGCGTTGTTCTGGTGGTGATCTTGTAACGTTGAGTTAAGAAGCTGGTCCACATATGTCCAGATTGCCATGCTACCAGGATATGTTCTCTGTTCTTATTTGGATACCGGATCTATACATATGGGTGCATGGTTGTCAAAATTATGGTCCCTTTTTGGGTCCGTAATATAATACGGGGCACCTAATATTTAGGGTACCCAAACAGGGACCCTAATTTTGACAACCACCCATATCTTCGCTAAGGCCAACCTTGGGGACCAAATGACCCTTATAAGTAGGGGCCCTATACCCTCATACTATGAACCCCTATATGGTATAATTTTGAAGACCCTAAACCCTAAACCCTAAACCCTAAACCCTTCATTTCGTCCTTAAGGAAAGCCCATCCCCTCCAAAGCGACCCTCTGGAGAGCCTCGAGGCTCAGCTGCTTTCTTCGGATCCACGGGAAGCGGCCCAAACTCTCCTGTCAGGAAGGCGGATACTACCTATAGTCTCTATTGTAGTTCCTTTTTGGGGTTATAGGATCCTAAATATAGAAATGGTTAAACCAAGAAAAGGGACTACAATGGAGCCTATAGGTAAAGTCTCCCAGTGGGGCGTTTTAGGGCGGAATTGCGGTGACATTTGACAATATGGTGGAAAAGTGTAAATGGTTAAGAGAACACTTTATACTGCCTCCGTTGGCTTCGGGCCAAGGCCGCCCAGCATATGTTAAACAAGCGGTCAACTGCTCCACCCCTCCATCACCCCAGCCCATACCGCTGTACCCCTCCACCCTTCGCCCCACCTCCACGAGTGGAGGGATGGGTGGGAGGGAGGGATGGTGCTTGGTCGAGGATGCTGCCAAGTGTTCCATTCTTTTGAGGGCGAAAGTAGCTTCACATGCAGTCGTAGCACAAAACGCAACAAATAAACGCAGCTGCAAGCATGGGAACTGGCATTGTCTTCGTGGTCATGATAATCACTGCCGGTGTCAGCACCGCCACCACCACAACCACCATCATCATCATCACCATCATCATCATCATCATCATCACGCCGCCGACGACGACGACGACGACGACGACGAATTCTACTACTACTACTACTACTACTACTACTACTACTACTACTGCTACTACTACCATCACGACTACCACTGCTACTATACTGCAGCAACATGTAACAGAACATCATAAAGGCTTCGTGCCAAGACCTCGGCGAGAGATCCAGCCTGGTCGGAGGCCGAAGGTTGCTTCCTTGAGCCGAGTGATGATGTCCAGCCCTGAGAGAAGTTTGATCTTTGTATGGCGCTTACGAGGGCTTTACATGGGGTTAGGGTTTGGGGGCGTTTATGGTCTAGACTTCAGGGTTAGGATTGTGGGGATCTGCACCGGACCTGCGCTAAATGGCAAGCTATCTCGCAAATGGTTGCGGAACCAGGCTATTGGACACCCACGCAGCCGGGATGCTTTGTGGGGTTGGTCCAATTATGTATATCGGATGGATGTCATCGCAAGGCTTGGTGCGCTGGCACTTCTATGGTACGGACCGCTGCTCTTCGGAGATCACGGAGTGATTGGGATATGCAGTGGAGGGCTGTCAGAACACCCAGCTCGGAGCAGAGCCTCCACCCCCACCCCCTCTGTCACAGCGCCTTTAATTAAAGCAAAACTAAACGGAACACCAGACATCCTAAACCCTAACCCTAAACTTTAAACCCGGATTTTCCTACGGGACTCAAGTCTAAAGCCGGACCATGACAAACTTAAAACCCTCAACTCTAAACTCTAGTCACATCGTAAACCCATACCCTAAACTTCATGTACTAGACCCCTTGATTCGTCCCTGAGAAGTCCCAACATGCTGCCCGGCGTCTGTCAGCCTCTCGGTTTGCGGCAAACTGCGTGTTAAAGCAGTTCTTTGGGAACAGCACGCCTGGGCTGCAGTTCTCTTGCTGTCGAATTAGTTGTTGGTGCTACCCATAGGCCCTTAAGTAGCTCCTTTTGGGGGTTCATATATAGAATCCTAGAAGGTAAACCCAAGAAGGAACTACTTTGGGGCCTATGGGTAGTGCTCTTCTGTCTCACCATTATGCAAGTTGCGGGTTGTATGTTTGCATCTGCCTATACACACATTTACTGTCTGTGTCAAGGTGCCTTGGCCTTAATCGTACTCATCCTGCGTGCTTCAGAGTCCAATTCCCGACGGGCGGTTTTATGCTACTTGCTGGTTCGCACTCTCACACCCGGGCGTGCCAAACGAGGCTCTTAATCAGTTCACATTGACACATGATGGCGTTCAAGCTCAAGTCTCAGAACCCTTACTTGTCAACCTGTCAGGATAGCAATATCTTCATGCTTGCCATCAGCATTACTCACCTGTTTCGTCGCGATCGTCGCCGATCTCATCATGCAGCACGAACTGCTGCAATTCGTCTTCATGGTCGTCATCATGTTCATCACCGAAGAGTCCAGCCTCACCTGTAAATCGTATTCCTCTTCGACTTCGTTATCGGCAACACCAACCTATGGCCATCCTCTTCATAGCTTCTCCTCGTGATAGAAATGGACAGAGTCGGTTTGCTGTAGGCAAGAGGCCCTGTGCGAAGCAGCATTGCTGCAGCTCCTCAAGCGAATGTTGTGGTGTGACCATCTCATGGGCAGAAATCGAAACACCAATTCCCGTCCCTTTTTGCATTCAGGCCTATTGCGACCAATCCCTATCTCTAACCCCAGGACCCATTGCGAAGCCTCTTGCTGCCCATCTAGTTCAGACTCCACATGCTGATCATTCTCCGCAGCTCAAGATTCGACCAAACAGCAGAGGGTCCTTTTTTGGGTCCAAGGTTTAGGGTCAAACAAGCGATGAGGCACCTTGATCCTACAAGCCCATTCTCGCTTCATCACGGATTGCTGTGCTGTGGTTACACGAGTTCGGGGGATGCCAAGGTTAGGCCATCATGATATCGTCACTGCCTGGTCCGTCATCATCTCCCAGCAATGCTGCTGCACAAGGCGCTTGCGAAGCTCCTAGCAGCATGGGTTTAGGGTTTAGGGTTATTGACCAGGTAGAGGGATACAACCGAGATCCAGCTCTTTGTTGACCAGCCCTTCTACTCCGGAGCCAAAACTAAAGCAAGATCAGCAACTAGGGTGGAATAGGTACAAACGGCCAGCAGCTGAATACCTGCCTATCATTGCAAGCGTCAGGGTTCGGCCGTTTAGGGCTGAGGAGTTCGGGGTTATCACTTTAGGGGCAGTTTAACATGGTAGCCAAAACACAGAGAGAGAGAGAGAGGCAAACAGAAACGAACACCTCACAGCCGAATGCTGAACACAGAAGGCCGCGTTCTAAACCATGTGCCATTTGCAGTTCATCTTTGCATGGTGTGCCTAGCTTCTTCCAGCTGACTTCTAAGACCCCGGAAACTTCCGGTAGACGGTTTTGACACTCACACTCGGACAAAGCCTGGCAAGGTCTGTAGCGATACTGGTCCAACGATGAAACTATGAAACCGCAGATACTGCAGTAGATACCACTGAGCATCATGTTGTCAGGAAGGGCTAGTCAAGATGCCAACGACAAGTGATATGGTAGACGGTTTAGGGTTTACGGGCTTAGGGGATTAGGGTTTAGGGTACTCCTCCGGTTTGGAGGCGCCCTGCGTGTTGATGCGCTGCATCTTGGCCTCCTGCCTGGAAATGCGGCGAGGTCAGCCAGAGTCCCGAATGAATTTCCAGGCTATTAGCACGAAATCCCTTGCTATGATGCCCGGTCGGCAGACCCCTCAACAGGTTCGGCAACGTATTCAGATGCGCATCCCCCTTCTTACTCCATACCCGTTTGTCCAGCTAACTGAAGTCGTACCTAAGTAGGACATATCCCGATGTCTGCCGACTGTTCTTGCAGCAGCTTGATGAACAGCTCGCGGCGGGCCAAACCCGAAACGGACACAAGATGTTTCCTATGTCCAAGCTGGGCAAGCGGGTATCAAATCTTGTGGTAACTTTCGCACACGGTTCACGACAAGAGGTGTCGCTCTTAATTGCCGTCTGGCAGCACCAGCTGCTGCATGGACAGGCAGCTCAAATGTTGCCAGCGTCCTTTCAACTCCCTCCTGGGCATGCAGCGTGCTGAACTTTTTGCGAACCCTAAACCCTAATTACCCATAGGCCCCATAGTAGTTCCTTCTTGGGATTCCCTAATAGGATTCTAAATATGAACCCCAAAAAGGAACTACTTTAGGGCCTATGGGTAACCTAAACATACCTAAACCCTGTAAACCGACTATGCTGGTGGTGGTGATGGTCGGGCTGATGGCGCGAGCCAGTAGGCTCACTATCGGAAACCATCAGCCATGATACCAGCCTCATGTCTATGATAGAGGCGATGGTGCTGGTGGTGATGCTCGTGGTGAGATTGGTCGTTCTGCTATATGATATGATGCTACATGCAGAAAGCAGGGTCTAATTTTGTGGAGGGTGGGTGGGCGCTTGTGGCGCATGAGCCTTGAATTTGGGAATTGTAGCCCCCTAAACCGAATGGCAAACCGTTGCCCTAGATGTGTGTCTTCCCGGCCATGTACAGAAGGAGTTCAAAGGACGAAAGCGATCTTCCAATCTTCGAACCAACGATGAAGACTGTGGTCTTTGCGCGAAGAATTATGCGCGCTACCCCAACCTGCTGAGTTGCTTTCCTTGTGATTGGTGATCCTGCAAGGTATACAAGACAAAACAAACATGCCGCTGCCTTGGCTGCTTTTGCTATTTTTCCGGCGGTTGCTGTGATGAAGGTTCTGCTTCTGCTGCTGCTGCTCTGCTGCTGGTGGAGAATGCTGCGGTCGTTGCGTGTGTGGTGGTGCTTGTGCTAGTGGTGGTGGAGATGTTGCCTCTGATTTCGATTTGGGAGGGGCAATGCAGCTGAGATGCAACTGTTCTTCAGTCGAGCACCAATCCTCAGCAATTACCAAAACGCGGACACGCTGGACAGCATAAGAGATGGCCCGCGCCTGCACCATAAGACCCACGACAAAGGTAACTCAAGAGGAACACAGTGTGCCCGCAAGCCCTCCTGGCCCTACCTACTTGTCCCGTGACTCTCACTCCGAAATCCAAAATAAGTCCTCCCTCTCCGTCTCGCTTGCTCGCTCGTCTCGAAGCATCAGTTGCGTTCGGTTTGCAACCCACACCCGAAACATGTAAACCTGCGACGAGGAGCGATCGGAATCTGCGCCCTGCGACATTCCTCACGTAGTCGCTCCATGGGCGAGAGCTGCGGAGGGTTGGGAACCCTGTTCCTGGATCTTCTGGGTGCTTTCGGCTTCCAAAGAGTCCCAAGAGCCTAAGAGTCTATATAGGGTTTAGTGGGTCTAGATATGGTCTATATAGATTAAGTATGGCATGATTTCGTGAGGGGCTTGGGTGCATCCCAACGTGGTTCATAGAGGGGCGTACAGTACACAATGCCTCAAAAGTCGATGTTGGATGAGGCATCTGCCGGTACGTCAGAACCGCTACCCAATGACAGCTTCAGATCCCAGAACAACCGCTCCTCAGGACAACCTATAGCCGAGGGTGTAATAAGACTGTCCACCTTCGTATGTAACAAAATACAGTACTGGCTACGGGCCCGGACTATCCCTTTCTAAAAATATTTAGCAACATCAACAAGACTGAACCACAACACGAAATTGGCATTGCAAGGAGTCCTCTTAGTTAGGCGACTACCCAACACGAGAGCAGTCGTTGATGAGAGTCTGTACTGCAAGCTGAAAGTCTTGTTCGCGCATTCGGAAAGCTGGGCATGGAGGGCCGCTCCAAATGGGAGTTTCCGAAAATAGGGGATACCTTATTTTGGGGGAACCTGCTATTTTGGGTACTGTCCCCCATTTTCGGAAACCCCCCGAAATTTTGAGCCCTCACTGGGAATGCCTTTCTCCAAGACGGCCCTCAACCTTCTACTGCCAGGTGTCGTGGCTTGAGGCTTTACTGAAGGCTTTGCTTCAGGTCGAACTGGACGCGCAGCCTGTGATTCGGGTGACAAGAACCAGGAACATGTAGGCAGTTGTAGGCTTAGGGGTGTTGAGGTTGTAGCAAACGGATATGGAGATATGCCTCAGTTGTGAAGAGATATCTCGGTAGCCTTGCTGATGGGTGGTCTGCGGGCTGAGGCTGGGGGCCGGCGAAGTTCGGCTGGATGGCCTGGGACTGAGGGTTGTGGGCCGGGATGGTTAGAGGGAGTTTGGCTGGGGTTGAGGCTGCAGAAGGATGTGCCGGATGTGTGTTTCTCTGGTCCCTGTGCGAAAGCCTACCTAAATCAAGTTTCCGGATGCTCTTGTTGGCCTGTGTGTTTAGTCTTAAATGTATTTGTGAACTGTTACTGGGCGGGGGCAGGATCTAAAGCATGAGCATCAGTAGCCATGGTGGTAGAGATCGTCACAGACAGTGGTAGCAAACATTAAAGCGAAACTAGAATCAATAATTACTGCGGCTCTAAACGACGGCCTAAAGTGGCACAGACGGGCTTATCCTTCTCAAGTTCAGCCCCTGCCCCTTGGCACCTCGGGATGGTGACCAACTTGATTGAAGTGTAGCGCAACAATCCCGAAGCCTATGACATCTAGACATATCGGTATCGGTCTTTAGACTCTAGAAGGCTTAGACAAAGCCTTGAGACAGTTGCGAATCACTTCCTGAAGGCCAGTGCCTGCGCCAACAACTCGACAACATGCTGGTGTCCTCGTGATTTTCGTTTCATGCTTCCACCAGCCTAAAGCAGCTACAGACTAAAGCTACTGAGATAAAGACTGAAGTGACACCTGCACGAGTGTCGGCAAAGGTTCAGCGTGAAGTAGCTTTCCCGGCAGCTTCTGTATACAGTAAAACGGAACATCGGGGAACTTGCGCCGTAGCGTGCCATTTCAGACGAAGAACAGGACCCACGATGCTTGCTGATGCAGACAACGACATGAAGAGGAACACTGTGGCGCCATGCTGTACTTAAGCCCAACCAAAGGCATGCTGGAGCAACGAAGACACTCGTCATTGCATCTGGTGCACAAAATAGGACTCCTGCCCAACTGATAACCAAGCAGGCTACACCTCCAGTTGCTGACTTCCTGCATCCACCTGCGTTACATGGCAGCATATGCTTCTACCCCATTACAGTCCATATGCAAAGCCCGTCCAAATCCTCATGGTGACACTCTACCGCCACACGATGCACAACACCGGATTGGTGATCCTTCCGGCCATCTTGAGTTTCCAACTAACCTTACTCAGCCTTACTCTGCTAGCCCGCTTGCTTCGATATGCCATTCTGCATGGAGCAGGCTCCATGCAAAGCCTGTCCAAGCAGTCCCGTGGACGTTCTACTATGCATAACACCAGATTGGGGATTCTGCTTGCCTTCTTGGTTCCGAAATCGTTAAACCTCACTCTGCATGTCAGCACTAGTGGACCTGGAAGTGCACGGTCGGTAAGGATCGAAGAAGGGGATTGGTGGACATGCTTTCGTGCATGATAAGTTGTCGATGCGTGTGGGTGGGAAACTTCGCAGATTGCAGCTCAAACATGTGCAGAAAACTGCATGAATGATAAAGATGGCTTGGTGATGGGCGAAACAGAAAACCCCACAGGTAGGAAGCAAGAAACATGTTTATATGACATTATATGACGATTGTCCATTTTGCTAAAGGGATACGGCTGCTACAACTTGAAGTGCTCCTGGTCAGGTTCGGGTGATGGATAGACGCACAGGCGAGATAAGAGTGAAAGCAGCTTGAAGAAGGATCCGGACCAGCACGTAGCAGGATGCAAAATATGTTCAGAGGCTGGTCGGCCGGGTCCGACTCATGCCACACCTAATTTGCCCTGTATAAACAGAGTCTTCGACAGGTATCCGCCCCGGAATGCAACAGAATTTGAGAAAGGAGTAACAGTGCCAAGGTCTTCAGGGATTTTCGGCCTTTTGCATCTCGGCTTGTTAGGGTCAAGTTCGAAAGTAGGCTTAATGGGCTGTATTAAATTATGAGGCAGCCTCGAATCATGGCCTCGGATACTCGCAGCGAGCCGTGTGCCGAGGCCATGATTCAAGCCCCTCAGGATTAAGTCAAGCCCGTATCTAGCAGACTAGCAGGACACCTAATGTCTCAGATAGCACATACTTAGGATCCCCCTCTTGATGGCCCCAAGTTCTCACAAACTCCCATCTGGAACACTCCTTTCCTACATCCGATGGAAAAGTTGGAACTCTGTGGGCACATCTCCTGAACCCAAAGGCCCTAAGGGCCCCAAACCCTAAATTTCCGAGGTCCTTGGCGGCTCGCCACACTCCGGGCAGTTGCCCCGGACGCGTTGCGCTGTTCTGGATCGGCACGGAAGTCCAGCAGCAGGCGGCAGAGAGACAGATCTCGGAGCTGCGCCAGAAAACTGGGTTCTTGTTAAGGGATTTACTTAAGTTACCATAATAAGGAAACCATATTATTTACTATAGATCCCTATCATGGTAACTTAAATTAAATCCCTTAACAAGAACCCAGAAAATGGGATGTAGTGTGCTTAAGATATGCGCAGCTGCACATACCTCCACGCATAGACACACACGGGTGGTTGAATGTTTACATGCGTGTGCATACTAATTACTAATATACTAGCTTACTTACATATGCCCGAACAATCGCATGCACATACCTCATCCTAAGCCTGAACCTTGGAAACTACAATCCCAATCCAAGAAGTCCAGAACCAAGACCACATGGTACGTAATGCTTGCCCCAAACATGAAAAATCCCGAGCACTGAACCCGAAACCCCAAAGCCTAAACCGAATGAAGCTACGATTCTTCCAAGCAGCTGTTTGCTGCCGCGGAATACGTCAAGGCAGCCCTTCCCTGGTTGTCAGATGCCTCGGGGATTCTGGCTCTAGGAGGTTTGGGGTTCAGGGGTTTAGGGTTTTGGGGTTTAGGGTTTAGGGTTTTGGGGTTTAGGGTGTAGGGTTTTGGGGTTTTATGGTTTAGGGTTCAGGGGGGTCTTAGGGGTTTAGGGTTTTGAGCTGGGCTCGGACATTCAGGCGATTGCACAAGTCCTGATGCAAAAAGGGATTTAGGGTTTAGGGTTTAGCATAGGGCTTTGGGTGCAGTCTAGGCTTTTGGGATGTTTTGGGCTTAGGGGATTCAGGGCCTTGGGTCTTCGTGGCTTTGGGGATTTGGTGGATGCTTGGGAGACGGTCTTCGGGAGATTTAAGGGCTGCTTGCAAGTTCAAGTGTCGGTGCTGCCCAGGTCAAAGGTCATCGCTGGCAAGCGAGCCAGCACCACGTACCCGGCCACTGTTTGCAGGGAGTTTTGACACTATTACTCGGACAAGTAAAAGCATGGTCTGAAGACAAGACTAGCAATGCAAAGGATGGAACGGAGGCTCGTATCGCTTCGTTTGCGGCGATTCGGGTTGGAGGCAAACGGATAGCTTGCCCAGCTGATGCAGCCCAGCAACACAAGCAGCTGCCTTCGCCTGTCAGCAAGTGACCATGACATCGATCTTTCTGCAGGTTAGGGCGGGGATGGCAACGATATTGCGTCACCCGTCCCCTATGACATGTGAGCTGTTGGGGCCAAGACAATTTCAATCAGCTGAGATCGTGTGCCCGATGCGCCGTAGCATGAGGGGCGAAGCATAGGGTTGCTACTCACCGATCATGATTGGACGCACGGCTGGTCGGTGCCTCCAGCATGAGGCGGATAGGAAGTAGCCAGGGGCCATCCCCCTGGACTCCGGCAGCCAAGGCGGCACGAACCGCCAGCAGCAACGGCGTCCTTCCAATCCAAACCAAGAACAGACTCCTGTAGTCCAACCATCAAACGACGAATTTCAGTATCCCCAACCATCAAACGAAGAATTTCAGTATCCCGCATCTCCCCCTGGGGCTGGAACCCTGAAGCTCAAGCTAAAAAAGCATGGTTGCTGGAAAAGCCGGGGCTCTCTCCCCGTTGGTTCCGAAGGGCGAGGTCTGCTCGCATTGCTACGAGCAGCGCAGTCACCTGTCAGACTTCGTTCTCACAAAGTCAGACGTGTATATATATATATATATATACCCTAGCTGGGTTCTGCCAGCCGCATTTCTAAGCCTTTAAGGCCGCTTCAACACGACGTGCGTCCAGTAATGTTGGATTCTCACAGCTCGTGGATGCGGTAGTACGCTTCCAAAGTCCTCTAACGAGGGGCGGGTGTGAGCAAGCCGATACTGCAAAATGTGCGGATGAATTATCCTGGGTCGCCCTCCCGAGGATCCAACCTCAAGAACTCAGACCACCACTACTCATCACAGCGAGTACAGACGCAAAACCCGTCGAAGCACTCGCACCGGTGTTTGGGTTGCCGCAGTTGGGCCTGTTTAAGGAGCTGGGGCGTTTAAAGACTTATAGTCTTCCTTCTGATGACAGTATTCAGCTGTGTGGGCTCTTCTCAGGCCTAAAGCTACGACCTCCAGATCTGTCTTGTTGCTTCTGGGCGTCGGCCGTGACATCATCGTCGGGCCGTGCCCGAACAGCCAAATGCAGCGCTGTTTGCCCGGCCGAGTCCTGCAGAGTAGCAAGAGCAGCAGAGGAGGAGTCGTGGCGCTGCTGCTCTTGCGTGGTCGTCGCCGTCGTTTTCGTCTTCGTCGTCGTAGTGGCAGTGGATGTGGTTGTTGTTGTCGTTGTCGTTGTCGTTGTCGTTGTCGTTGTCGTTGTCGTTGTCGTTGTTGTTGGTGGTGGTGGTGGTGGTGGTGGTGGTTGGTGTTGGGATGTGTTGGGGTTGGTGTCCTGTCTGTCCTACAGCTCAAACCCGAAACCTTCAAGCCCTAAACCCTAAAAACTCTAAACCTCCAGCATTTTGTGCACCGGGTTTCTTGCTTCGCAGCCCTAAGCTTCAAACCCTTATCAAAAGGCTCTACAGGGACGGTCCGGCTGGGCGAGAACCTCGGCACGGGGAGCCAAGACCCGCAGGGTGGCTGCATCCAAGTCCTCGGCCACCTGTGCTCCAACCATCTATCTAGGTCTATACCTGCATCTACGGATGTATATGCATATATATATATATATATATATACGCATATGTATGTATGTATATATATATATACGCACACACACACACACATATGTCTCTCTCTGTCTCTCTCTCTCTCTCTATATATATATATGCACACGCAAGTATGTATATATATATATATATATGTGTGTGTGTGTATGTGCTTATGTACATATATAGAAGCATCTATACTTTGACAGATTTTTGGCTCCCACATGGCAACATCAGCGCGCTGATACCGCATCGCAGGCATCATGTCTCACACGACCTACCAAAAGCTACAAGAACTGCAACTTCTAGTCAGGATGATACACAAGGCAGTCCTCAAGGCAAGGCGTGGCACAACTGGCCACTAGCTCAGCTCACAAGTAGCAGCTCAAACTAGTCTGTTACTTTGACAGATACTTGTACATATACATATACTTACAAACATATATATATATATATACATACATACATATCTAGACATGTTATGTATGTATATATATGTACACATACACATACATATCACATATGTATGTATACACTTCTGTAGATGCTTAGCTTCTCCTCTGCTGCTAGGGTCTGGGGATGAGGCGTTTCATGTATTCTTTTCGGGACCGCGGTACATGTTACATGTTAAGGTCTACGTGTTGTGGCAGTTGTCTTCCCCAGACATGCGGGATTATATTGTCAACGTGGTGCGAAATAGGCTTTCGACTTTCGGTGCGGATTTCGCGCCGGCTACTGCGAGGCCTTCCTCTGTGTAGATTCTTGCCACATAGAGGTCACAGAGGTGGAATCGGTCAAAAGACAGGTTCCCTGAGAACTGTCAATGCCTCCGTGTACTTCTCACATGTGTAGCTACCAGCAAGACAAGAATTAACATTACACCTGAGGGGAACATCCATGAGACGAAGAACATGATCATGATGGGGTGCTGATAGTAACGGTAATGATTGTGTGACCGCAGTGATCACTATGTTACGACTGAGTGGTGGTTACGGTGGTGGCAGCAACGGTGGCAGCTGGACGTAAACGGTTGCGAGGCCAAGGCATCTGCTGCAGCCAACTGCTCTGCTGACTTCCATTCGAGAGAAGCCATGGAGAACCCAGATCAGAGGATCCATGCTGACCGCCAGCAGCCCGTACCCGGATAAATCTACATTCGACTCAATCCGTTCCAAGTCTCCTAAACCCGAAACCGTAATCCCTAATCGCTGAACCCCAATCCTCAATCTCCGAGGCCTTGCGAACGACGGCCGGGCTGGGACCAGTCATGCAAGCGAGCGCATTCCGAACATCAGCTGCATGGGGTGGGGTTCACCGGGCATCTAAAGGCTGAGTCTCTAACCAAGGTTTTTTTTTGGCGGGGTGCAATCTTGGGAATAGCAGTCTGGAGGGTTTGGGTTCTGGTTTCGTGGAGAGGTTCCCAGGTCCCATCTTCGAGCTGCGGGCTTTGGGGCTTAGACTGTAAGGGGCTCTTCCTTGTTACGGTCTGGTGTTGAGGATCCTGAGCTATAGACCGCCTGCTGTGCCAAAAGGGGCAGAGGACGTAGGAACAACTCAAACCAACTGAATATAACAAAAAGCAGATCCTATTCCCTATAAGCCCTTAAGCCCTTACCGCGAAATCGCTTAACGTGGCTTTCATAAACATGGCACATGCAACATCAACATTCGTCACCGTCATTTTCATAGCAGGCTGCGATGTTGGCTTCATCCAGGGGTATAGTAACCATAGTATCGTAAATAAGGAGTGTAGCTACCGTTGCATCTACTCGAAAGCCAGCTAAAATACTTCTAATAATCCTATATAGAAGCCGAGTCTGAGCTTCTGAGCACGGTCTTTTACTGAGACGCAGCGCCCTCCTTTTTTGTCCTCTTGGAGAGACTTGGATGAGAAGCCACCGCCTTGCAGGTTACACCTGGGCGTCGCAGGACGTTTTGTCAGGGACCTGGAGGCATATAGCACAGGGGCCTGAATGATTGGAATAGTGTTTTTGGGAAATTGTAGGATGGCTATAATAAGGGACCCTAAGTAGAAATTATAGGATGGCTATAATAAGGGACCCTCAGTAGTAGTACTGCTCAGCCACATGCAGCTGAGAGAGTCTGCAGGGCTTCCCAGCTCCTCGGGCAATTTCCCCCTAGAGGCAGTCTCAATAAAGAGCTTCAGTTCCTACCTGTAGCAGACCTCTCGACGAAGCAGGGACACACACATCCTATTGTCTTGGATTTGCAGATGGGGCATGGGAGAAGATTTAGGAGGCAGTGCCCACTGTAGGTATCTGGAAGGACTGGCACCGGAAAGATGCAATGAACCAATGCTCCCAAGAGAAAACACTCACATGAGGCATGGGGCACCAGTGTGTCATCTAGATAAAAAAAAAACGCAAACCGGCCCGCCTACAAACACCCAAGAAGAAGCGACAAAACCCGGGATTTTGGGCTTTACCCCTAGTTGATCTACCCCATCCTTTTCTACCCTCTGCCTCTTGGTCTTTCGGCATGCGAGCTCGTCTGACTCCTCCACTTCACTGACATTTCTGCCACGGAAAGCAGCAAAAGCAAAGGAACAACCAGCGGCACGCAGTGTAGAGTACTTGCGATGTGTTATTCGCCTTCTTCGCATCTATCTCCTAGGTAGGTGCAGGTGAAGACCACATGCTAAGTTCCTCGGCGGTTTCACGTGGAAGTCCTGTGCGGGATGCTCCGAATGCCACGGCAAGGTGGGAAAAGCGGTAGGTGACACGATTCGCAACGATGTTGCACAGTGCTCTCAGCAACCATTGTGCTGGAAAGCTATAAACTCTCGCCTCGTCCGATCAGGACCGCGAATTAGCCAGACCCGCCTTTCCGCTCTGAATATGAGAACGACCACGATTCACTTCGAAGGCCCACGAACCTCTCGGACGTCCCCAAGAAGAATTCAGCCGCCACATAAACTAAGACACGTCCTTCTCCCGTGTGGGATGTGACGAGACCTAGGCACTGACTCCACGACCCTGGCAACCTCTCAAAGTTGATAGCAACTAACAAACCCGAAGGAATGATATTCGTAGTTCTTGAAGATCTTACATGAACGATCCTCAACCTTGCAGCTTTGGTCTTGGGCTGGTCCGTTTCATGCACAACTTTCTCAAAGCGTGGGGATTTCATTTCTGTAGCAATTTAGCGACTGTTGCCGAACCGAGGCCTTGTACCGCTGGGCGGATCACCCGCTCCTCTGAGAAATCTGGAGGTGAAACCCCGCAAGCTGCGGGAGAATCGACGATGTAGCCAGGGAGCTCGTGTCGGGCTGCTCACGAACCCTAAACCCTAAACCCGTAAACCCCTAAACAACCATGGAAGGCTAACCGAGACAGGTGCCGGGCTGAAAGCCGGCTACTGGAAACTGCCGATTTTCGACTCGAAAGCACATGCTCGGGACCTCTGACAATCTGATGTCATCCAGGACAGGAAGAAGGGAGTGGGATGCAACATTTAGCATTCTGCCGCTCTCAGCCAGAATTGCAGATCTCAGGGTGCAGTGAAGTGCAGTGCTGTTCGGGTCGAGATGGGAGCTTCCATAGCACCCGAGTCATTGATGTCGGAACAACCGAACTGCAACCGAATCATTAAGGATGAATGCCCCCAGATCGACAGAATCGTCGTAACATGAGTCCTGCTACCTCACCTCTCATCCAAAGAGCTGTGGATGCTGCAGAACCTTGTCACTTTGCCCTCGCTCAGAACTATATTTCACAACACTTCGCCGGGACTACGTACTGGATTCACGATCAGACATTCACGGAATCCATGACAAAAGTGGCATTGACAAAGCAGGTTTTTGGATTATTGGATGAGCATGGCAGTCCAAATGCTTGTCCATCATCTTTCCCGACCAAATCGCACAAATACACTAATTATACCAGCCTCGACCCCAAACAGCAAGTGGGAGACGAATGGAGACAAGTGGGAGACAAATGAGTAGCGGTTTTTAGCGTAGTGCCGTGAGAAATCCAACTGAGCGTTACAGAATCCTTTTCTATTAAGCAAATCAAGAACCCCTCAGCTAAAGCTGTTTGGGGAATAACCGCAATTAGGGTACTTATAATCTTACTTACTACGTCCCATGATCCTCCAAGTATGCAACCCCAAAAGAAC
>CAJNDV010030580.1:15001-37528 GCA_905221635.1 Symbiodinium sp. CCMP2456 | reverse complement strand
GGGCTTAAAGTTGGGTTTAGGGTTTAGGGTTTAGGGTTTAGTGAAACGAGCAAAAGGGCGGACTATGGGCTTAGGGTTTAGGGTTTAGGGTTTGGGGCTTAGGGTTTAGGGTTTAGGGTTTAGGGGACTAAAGTCAGCGTGCGAAGTCCATGCGAGACCCGAAAGGAAGAAACTGCCCCGAACTCCTCCATCTAAGCTTACGGCCTGAGGCTTTAAGGCCTGTGCTCACCAGCATCTTTGTACGGTAGACTTAACGCTTCTGCTTCCCTAACCCCCCAAGTACCTGACATATAGGGTACTAGAGCCCCTGGGGCCCTATATAGTAGGTACCTGGGGGGTTAGGGCTTCTCAAGCACTGGAAAATGTGTCGAAGATGGCAAATTCCTTCAGGAGCCGCCTTGTGAGCCTGCTGTGCCAGGAGAGCCCCATACCCAAAGCATCCCCTTTGAATCATGAGAAGACCTCCCTCTTCCTGTATGTGTATATATATATACACACATAGAAAAATAAATAAATATATATATATATATATATATTCATGCAGACAAACATAAAGATCCAGTTGCCTCGTACATAGTGAATAAAACTGAAGATTACACTCCTCAATGGGGGCATCTTGGGACTCTCTGAGTTCGTGGCTTCAAGGTCCTGCTTAAAGCTTTGAGCCTAGCCATTACGGTCCTTTGGGAAAAACACGTGCAAAGGACGGGGCTCACGGTCGTAGAGTATGGGGTCTAGCCTTGCTATGTTGTAGGATTTGGGGCTACAGATAGGGCCGTACCAGCTTTAACATCGAATGACCTTTAAAAGCCGTCAAGCCAGTTTCCCAATAGACAAAGCAATCGACAAGCCTGTAAAGGGAAAGAGGAAGTGGAGTTGCTGTGTCCACCGTCATCATACCCCAAGGACCCCAAGCATAGCTGGGGTCATCTGGGCAGTAGCAAACCCTTGAACTCTGACTAAACCACCTGGGATCCTGTAACATGCTGCACAAGTCGAGACGAGACTTGACAGAAGGAGGGGCCTCCATGTACGGAACCCTGCGCCTTCAATTCAAACCTTCGCACCTTAAACTGTAGAGACCCAACCCACGCCCACAAAACTCCTAGACATGTGTGATACAACCGCAGCACGCCCGTCTCGAACCCTTATAGACCCGACCTCTATGTATTGTATGACCCTAAGGGTCCAAGTACTCAAATAGTAGGGTTTTCAAGTGCCAAAAACCATGCAGAGTATGGAATTTGGGACCTGAAACCCTACTATTTGGGTACTTGGACCCTCTGGGTGAACTCCTTGAACAAGACCGGCTCTAGGCCCTCTGGGTACGGCCCAAAACCCAAAATAACTTAAGACCTAAACCCTAAACCCTAAAAACCAAAATAACTTAAGACCTAAACCCTGAACCCTAAAACCGCAAATAACTTTAGACTTTCTGGCCTTCCAGGCCACCACGGAGCCTCTCATCTGCCCTCGCGCGCCCGGTTCCAGCGACGGCTGGGAGCCTGCCCTGCCTCGCTCTGTGGCAGGGTGTTGGAAAAAAGGGCTCATAGGGTTTACCCTTCGGGGCGTAGGTTATTATTTGGGTGTCATCCGAAGACCTAAATTTTCCATCCAAAAAACGCAAAGACCCCCGAATGCCCCAAGCCCACCGCAACCCCAAATCCCAGACCCGGGTCCCTGAAGCACTAAAAAGCCCAGAACCTGCAAAAGCAATTGCCATTTTTCAATCTCCGGAACCAACTGCACAACTCTATAAACCACCACCAAAGGCCCTAAACCATCAAAAGGCCCTAAAACTTAAAATCCTAAAACTAACAGCCCTAAACTCCGAAGATGCTATCACAAGCTCCAAGTCCTATGCTTTGTCCGCATGGCCTCGGCACCCGCTGACCACGACGGGCTCTGCCCACTGGTTTTGTAGCCTGCGCTTATGTTTGAGGCCTTTGGCGCTTGTAGAGTCTAGGGCTTGCGGATTTCATAAGGGTTCGGTGTGTCTTGCCTCCTGCATTGTTGCGAGATTTGGGGCGTAGGGCTTTCTGACTGTAGGGCTTAGGATTAAAAAGGAAAATGGAGGTTCGGGCTAAAGGATCTACAGCGCCTTACAAGGGAGCTGTAGGGTTGGAGTGCTCGTTTCACTGCTTCTTTCATAGGAGCTTAATTAGACCGCTCAAGGGTCGTGTAAGGTTTTCTTTGTCGACCCACCTACAGACGAGCCTAACTGAACCCTACATTGGGAATCGAAACCTCGCGTCATTAAAGCATCGCAGAGTGCGAGTGCACTGTGTATCCGCGAACTACAGTACGTGCCACCCCAAAAAGTCGTAATGACATGTCCGTGATGTGCAGCACATGCGTTCGAAGAGGACGTCGGCTCGAACCCATACTGACATCAATACTATAGACACCTTATAGATTAGAATAGGGTTTTGGGGTATATCAGACTATAACTGCAATAAGGAACCCCCAACATCATTTGGGTAATTATGAAGGCCCCTGTATTACTCGCAATGCGTCGGATGCGCCAGGCACTCATTCCGACGCACGAGGGTCACTAGACCAAGGACACAGGTTCCGATAGTGTGGGGTCTGGAATATGTAGTCGTACTTGACCTTAATCGTGCCTTCCTCCCAGCTGTTGTCCCAGCCGACCTGAAACCGTTCGGGGTCAGCGATTTGGTGTTGTCGGCTTCATCACTTCGATGAAAACGAACTTGAGCCTACCTGGATGACCTTGCGGACTGGAATTGTGCTTTGACTGGCGATCAAGAAACGCCCGGGGTTCAATCCAGTGAGGGTCGTAGTTGATCGACCTGTCGAGCCCTGGACCGCGAAGCCTGAAAGCCTCGTCCAATCAACCGAACCAACCCTAACCCTCCAGGTGCCTACTAGATGGGGCCTTAGGGGCTCTAGTACCCTATATAGAAGGTACCTGGGGGGGTTAGGCTTCACATCATCAGAGGCACACCCCAGCCGCGCTCCCAAGCATCGTTCCACCGCCGCTGTCCTTTGCCGCGCCCCTTCTCGGAGGCACCTGCAGGGCTGCCATGAAGGACTACAAAAAGCATGAAGCAGGTTCAACATCTCGAATTCAGCGGCTGTAGGGTGTTCTAAACGGGGCTCTCTAGGGTTTCGGTCTATGCGTGCTGCAGACCTACCAGCAGTGAAAGGCTGGTGTAGTTGAACTCTTGGCGCAAGGCCTTGAGGCCACACTACAACCAACTGATGCTACACAAGATGATGATGTTGATGTTACCGATCTAGATGCTAATGTTGAAAATGATTTTGCGATTGAGTTGATGCAGACAACGGCGCATGCTGATGCAGATCATGATGCTAACTTTGGCGACGGTGTTGACACGTACCCGGTATCTCCAAGTTCTGGGTCCCTTATCCTGACACCGATCCTCCCTTCAAGAAAACAACAACTATAAGTTAAAATGACAGAAAAGGGTCGTGCATTAAGACCATCATGGCTTAAAAGAACAGTACTGCACTTTAATAAACCCCCAAATCAGCCACAGATCGCACAATTCAAATCAGCCCGGTTAAAATGAGCCCGGCCTCGACCTCTTCGCGAGACCTCGGCAGAGGCCGGGGTCGAAACTCCGCCCCGAAAACGACGTTCAGTGAGGGCCCAGATTCCTCTCAGGTTGATTAGGGTTTAGGGTCCAGGGTTTAGGGTTCAGGGTTTAGGGGATTAGGGTTTAGGGTCTTGGGTTCAGGGTGTAGGGATGTGTAGGGTTGAGGGTTTCGGGTTTATAGGGTTCAGGGTGTAGGGTTTAGGGTTTAAAGTTTAGGGTTCAGGGTGTAGGGTTTAGGGGGTGTAGGGTTTAGGGCGCAGGGTTTAGGGCGCAGGGTTTAGGGTTCTGGGGCTTTAAACAAGTCGACACAGGTTTGGGTTTCAGGGAGGAGCAGGAAGGCCAGAAGTAGAACCTAGCTGGGGCATAGGACGTAGTAAGGCTTTCGAGATTTGGGGTCCCGGATCCAGGGCTTCGGGGCACGTGGGCTCCAAAGTGCAGGGGCTTTGGGGATTCTCGGGCGCAGGGCATGCAGGGGTTTTTGGAGAGTTCGGACCAGGATTCGGAGTCCGGCTTTCTTGCTGTTTTTGTTGTTGTTGCTTTGGATTTAGGGCTTAGGGTGGGTTTAGGGTTTAGGGTTTAGGGGTTTAGGGTTTAGGGGAAAGTTCAGGGCTCAGGGGACTAAGGGATTTAGGGTCGAGGCACCTTTACAGTTCAGGGAGTTCGCAAAGGGCCAACGGCAATGAATCAAAGAACACAGCTTCACATCACAGCAAGACTCGGTGAAGGATTTCTCAAGTTGAGGGCTTAAGGGGGCTGGCTTCGGGCTTTTGATTTGGGATTTCCCACTCTCTTTCACGGAGGAGTTCAGGGGCGATCGACTCGCGAATCAGAGTGCCAAGGAAGGGCAACAATCTGTCACCACAGAGCTTCTAGCCCGACTGCGCATATCGTTTAAGCTGTTAGCCTACAACGTCTGCACAAAAAACCCAACTGACATGCGGGCAATCCCTGTCTGTCTGGCTGGGCCAAAGTCACCCCAAACTGTAAACGCTTTAAGCCAACATGTTAACACAATCTCAACAAAACACACCCTAAACCAATACTCTAACTTTCGTCGGGTGTCATAGTCAAAGATATTCATCACTAGTGTGAGCTCAAGGCAGCGAAAACAAATTAACCTTATAAGCCCTATAAGCCCCAAACCTTAAGACACATGCAAAATCCTACGCCGCGCCGCACAAATCATACAAAACCCCAAACCTCCAGCAGGCAGTCCCTTAACCCTAAAACCCCCAGAGCCCACACCGTTTTAAGGATTTATACAAGGAGCTGGGAACAAGAACTCCGAAACCGGCAAATCTTTTTATGAGGAGGGGAGGGGGGAGAAACACCCCAAACCCTCAGCAATATAAACACACCAAAGATGACAATTAGTACACATCGGGACACCCCCCTAAACCCTGTCTCTTGACCCGAAACTATCAGCACCATCTCCCGACTGGCTGCGCTACACCGGCACGGTGAGGCCCCAGCGAGAGGGTAACACGGTTTAGCTGCCCGCGGACAGCTCTCGTCCACAAAACACCTGTAAGCCCTAAACCCTGAACCTGAACCCTATATACACCCTAAACCCCTGAACCCTCAACCCGAAACAACAAAACCCCATGGCTCCTGGCGGGTTCTGACCCAGTGGCGAAGGCTCAGAAGGCGGCGCGAGCAGGTCGCAACCGTCCGGGCTGAAACCTGGCTCTTCGTGTTTGGGGTTGAGGGGTTTAGGGTTTGGGGCTTTAGGGTTTCTATTGTTTGGAGTGTACAGCAGGGTTTACAGGGCTTCGGCTTGGGGCCTCTACTACTTAGGGTTTTGGGCTTCAGGGTTTGGAGTTTTGAGTTTGGGGGGATGATACATTTTATACAGGGCTTGGGTCGTGCATATACCTGGGTAGTGAAGCCTTGCAAACTACTCTAATTCTAGAGGGAAGAACCGAAAAATCACATACAGTAAAAGAAACTTGGTTGCCTAACGGTCCGACCTCTCAGCTGGAACCTCGTCAGTTGAAGCGGAAACAAATGTTACAATCCCAATACCCACCATAGTGGGCCGAATACCATTCACCGTGGACTCAGAAAAAAGTATGTTACACACTTTGGGTGTCCAGGTACCATAAACCTTTATTCCTTGATCCCTTACCCCCAACTGCTCTGCTGCCACGATGCATGCTAGGTCTGCCCGGCTGCGGCAACGCTTCGCATGCTCCAAGAAAGCCGATCGTTCCGCCTCCGGTTCACAACAACTAAGACTTTACAGATTTCCAACAGTCCTGGCTTAGGTGCTCAAAAACAAAGTAAGAAGTGCTGAAGGCCTGCTGTATCTGCTCAGTAGTCGTGGAACAATGGACGAAGCCCTGAGTTTGATGTGAAGCAGCAAAGTTCCAGTCATCTGTCGCTGGGATCAACATTTCGGGCGTTGGTCTGTTCTGTGGAGGTCGCCGTGACGTTCCGCCACCCTGCCGGCGTCTTGTCCGGAGAAATGTGTTGAATCTCGAGACAAGCACCCGCGATTGAAACAGCAACCCTGAACCCGAAACCCAAAAGTGTCAAGCATAGCTCTTGAGGAAGCATGCTTTCCCACCTCGAAGTGCTACGCCTAAACCCTAAACCCTAAAAACCTTAAACCCCAAACTGTACACCGAACCCTAAGCCCCGAATCCCAAGCACCGCAACCCCAAAGCCCTAAACACGATCGGAGACGACGGCAGGATTCCAGGATCAGGCTGCTGTCTAAACTGCCTTGCGAGCCAGGTTGTAATGACAGACCCTAACCCTCCAGGTATCTACTATATAGGGCCTTAGGGGCTCTAGTACCCTATAGAGTAGGTATTTGGGGGGTTTAGGAGACACAACGGCATATGTCGGCCCCTTCTTGCTACGTCCGCTCTCTGAAGCCCTGAATCCTCAGAGTCCTACTCTGCCTCAGGTTTTGGGTTTAGGGTTTAGGGTTTGGAGCTTACTGGCACTCGAAGCCCGGAACACCGGTAGTGAGTAGTCGGAGCACATCCACGTCTGCCACCACAGGGTATGGATAGGTCGCCCCCAGCCTGAGCCGTAGCTGCTATCTACTGGGCGGCGCAGTGGACTTCATCAGCACTTTTTTGTTGGTAGGGTCCCCCTAACTTTCAAATTAGGGAAACGGCAAAACGTCGGTTCTGGCACTGGTAGTTTAAGGAAAGTCATAAGATACGTACGTGTATCCCCTAGTGAACTAGAATTATCCCCATCGGAACCCTATACATCTCGCCTACTTACTTAGTCCCTGACCCTTTCAGCCAAAGTGCAGCTGCGCACGTGCGCTCTTATATATATATATATATATATGCTAGCCCCAGCGATTCATATAAGCTTAAGACCATAAGAGCCAACACAGTATTTATCGGTTTTTACTGGGTTTTCGATATCAGATCGCAGCAACACAAGTACAGACATGATCAGTTTCATGGCGGAGGTTGGTCCAGGGGGGTTACCATATATGGTCCCGCGTCAGCGCGTCAGTGGCCCCCCCGCCCACCCCGCCCGCCCATGGTATCCCCCCCCCTTCCACAGCAGCCAAACCAGGTCTCGCAGCCGAGCAAACTGTCACAGGGATGGTGCTCGTCCACGTCATCATCCCCGTAACTGTCGACGTTCTGTTGGAACTTTCTCGCAAGCCCCGCCCCCCGCTTCCCACACAGATGAGAATGATGCGATGATGCTGAGGACAATGACGATGCTGTGCTTCGTGCATGCTGGTATTCCGAGTGTGACTGTTGGTAGCAGCACTGCTTTTATGCTGTTCTGCCCTTAGGCAACGCATGTTCTTTGCTTGTTTGTTTGGCTTGATGTTCTTTCGTAGATTTCCGTTGTTCGCACCCACCGTTGTCATTCTATGCTCAAAAAGTCAGCCCGAGCATTTGCTTGAATAACTTTCATTCAGGAGTCTTGATCAAGGGACCGGAGGAGCTTGCGGACGGGACCATGATCATCTTCGAGGGAGGGACAAGGGGGGAACCCACACCACAGGGAACCACAGGGGGAGGGCGGGGATACCATGGGGTGGGGGGGGGAGGGGGGGGGTTGGGCGACGCTGCACCATATATACGTATATGTATATGTATATGTATATGTATATATGAATCTATATGTATGTATGTATGTATGTATGTATGTATGTATGTATGTATGTATGTACGTATACGTATGTGTATGTGTATGTGTACGTGTAGGTGTATGTGTATGTGTATGTGTATGTGTATGTGTATGTGTATGTGTATGTGTATGTGTATGTATGTATATGTATATATATATACGTATATGCACTAGCTATACCCAGAGTATATGTATACAATGTATAGCATGCAGTGGATCACGTAGAACAGGTGCCCATGCCTCAATATAGCACCGAGCATTGGCCCAATCTGCAAAGCGACCGTTTCAAACAGCTTTCTGTGCATCTCGTGCTGTGTATGCACGGTGGATTCTGGTGGTCTCATAGTCTTGGTGTTTTCCTATGGGTCTTTGAGTGGTCTCCGAGTGGTCTCCTCGGGGTCTCTCGGTTGTCGTGGTCGTCCGTAGTGGTCATGGGCGTCCCGGTCGTCCTGGGGCACTTTCACCGTCCGTGGATCCACGTTGGCAACACTACACGGAGATACGCGTGCGCATAAAGGTTGCTGTCGTGCACCTCATCTAGCTCGTGTTCGAGGGACTTTTAATATTTGCCACCGGTTTCATTGCTTTATATGCGCATCTGTGGGTGTGAGAGTGTGTTAGTATATCTATGTACAGGCAGACAGATGATAGAATATAGAGCTTCGAGGTACGCCATCGTCTGTACCACCTCTCTAGCCTGCACTAATCTGCACTAAATTTTCTAAGTTGTTTGTTCTGCTCTCAGTATGAGCTTGTTGTAATACCCACACACACATACAAACACGGCACGCACATACGCGGATATATGTGTATGTACATATATGTATCTGTTTACGTATATGTATATGTTCATGGTCCATGTACAACATTTTATATGTATATGCATATGTTTATGTTTATGTAGGTATGTACATAAATACGTATGTCAATTATGTATACACACAGTGTTTATAATAACATGGACATATTCATGTATACATATACCATTTATCGACACACACACACACGCATCCAGAATAAACAATGACATGCAACGTGCAAACACAAACACATCAAGTGCGGTCTGACCGTGTTGTGTGATGTTTGCGATGTTACCGCAGGGCAACTCCCTCTGAGAGAAGAAGACTTTACTGACTTGGCAGTTCTCACAGTTTTTGGGTTCTCTGCGCGAAGACGCCCGTATCATGAACAGTTAGGAGAGAATCCGAGCCAAGCTTCCCAAGGGAGTTTGGCATCCTGTCAGCTATGTCGATGTACCGACATGGCCGCGACATTGTGACTTTGCCAGGCGTTCATGCAGTGGGAACGAGGAAGGCAAAACGACTCATGCAGCTATATGGGTAGTTGTCAAAATTATGGTCCCTTTTGGGGTACCCTAAACAATAGGTGCCGTATTATAATAAGGACCCAAAAAGGGACCATAATTTTGACAACCACCCATATTTTTTCCCGAGCCAGGCTTCGACTTCCGCCATTAGATGCAGGCTCCACGGAGCCCGAACTCGTGCAAACAAGTGCTTTGTGCTAGGGTTCGGCTGCCTCCACGCCGTACTGCCGAATGGCCCGCCGCCTGCCACAGGATTGGGTGCCGAGCTCAGCTGAATGCATGCCGCCAGAAAAATGTCAAAAGACTTTGTGCGAAAGCCATTTTGCAAGAGGATCGACTGACTCCACAGACTGTGACAAGCATTAGGGTGTGCACAGACCTGTCAGCAGGGATGCCAAAGATGCCTGACGGTGACATTTCAGGTGCAGCAGCGGGATGAGATTGTGCTTTGAAGCGCGCCGGGAAGCCGATGGGAAAAGCAGCGTTGTGTCGGCTCTTGTCATACGCGAAGCATAGGCCGCTGCTACATTTCCACATTTGGGAGCTGACCCGAACGTGCAGCTGCATTTGATAGATTCTGATAGTGTTTGAGGAATCGATTCGCATGTGTCGTCTTAGAGAGCCTGAATGCCCTGGGGATCGTGACCGTTTTATTTGTGGACTTGCCTTGCCGTGCGATGATGAATGAAGTAAGGTGGTTGGGTACCTCTCTCGCCCATGCGGAGTCGATCGCTGCTGGATGCAGGTTGTGGCACCATGACGAATGGTGAATACAAGTCTTGTGTTGTATCATGAGCAGATAAATTTGAAGTTGAGCATTTGAGCCTTCGCCAGGAAGGGATAATGTACCGTACTGCATCTGACATGAGAACTCCGTCCCCCCCTTGCTTCTTTCGTGCACGATAGCGCCATGCCCATCTACAACTCTTCGGGGATTGCCGGTGCCCGGATGCACCGCAGCCACGTGTCTTGGCTTCGGAGCTCTTGGAGTCTGGAGGAGATCTGCTGTTGCCTGAGGTGGCATGCCTGCCTTTCTACTCCAGCTGGAGCCCACCCTCGTGTCCACCTGAACCTCGGCTGCACGTCTTGGGAGAGCCGGGCAGCACCGTTTTTGTCAGTTGGTCTGCCATGACAAAGATCGGTGTTGTGCAGGACCTGGAGCTTCCCCGTTCTGAGTTTGCTCGAGTGGGAGGTGACAAGGTGCTTGCGATGAAGACCCCTAAACCCTAAACCGTTTGTGCCGGCTGATCACAGTCTCTCCGGCCGCTTGCACAGGTGCCAAACACAAGGAAGGTGAATGCCATCGTCAACGCAGCCGCAAGTCTGCAGAAACAGAGTGCATTCGGGTGGGGGACGTCGGGCCCAGCAAAGGGGAGTTTGAGCTAGACTAGACTCTATGGGAGGCCTCAAAAGGTGGGATGAAGGTGGGTGGGATATTCCCGAATAGGAGTCCTTCTATAAGGGATCCTGAATCCTGCCAACCTTCATCCCTCCTTTTGAGGCCTCCGATTCTAAAGCAGTCATATCCCTAAGCCCTAACGTTAATCCAAAACCTACAGCTCACAGAGGCTCAAAGTCCCTTCCGCAGCCTGGCCTACACCCTCGGAAGTGAAATAGAGCGAAGCAAGTGTAGAAGGCGAGGGTCATTGACCGTGTTGTAGACCTCAGCCGCCCAATGAGATGATGAGCCTAGGCTTCAGATGACAGCAGACACCCTATCCCCCACTGCTACTGCGACCGTTCACGCTGCCTTTCTGCGACCACTGATGCTGCTGCATAACCCTCGATCACGAGCTTCCGTTCACGTGCCCATGAAGTGCAGCGCCATGTTTCTCAAAGCTAGACATACGTAGAGAACACAGAACATCGTTCTGAACCAGCCTGACACGAATCCGAAGGCTGCAGGTATCCAAGCTACCAGTACCCGGCATTCAAACTTCTGTTGTAGACGTAGGAACTTGAGAACGGTCTGCTTCGTTTGCTTGTCAGTGCGGGGCCCCGAGGCCCTGGACGCTTCCACGAGTGGATTTGGCCCCGCCGCATCCCAAGCGTTTCACGGGATTCAACTTCCGAAAGTCTTCTGGCTCGCAAAGCTCGCAAGACTTGTCTGCAACTGCAACCCAGCACTAACACGATGCCGAGAAAGGTGTATCTTTTCTTGAGGCCACCTCGACAGCCCCTCGAGGTCCACAGGCGCATGCAATTCGCTTGCTTTCTGACAAGAGCCCAGAACTTGCATTCGTGCAGCATGTAGGGCTACCAGCCGGGCCCCGACTTCACGAAGACGGAGCGCAACGGTTGGCCGCCACCCGGCTGGAAGCTTCGATCCACTGAGGCTGAGGCACGAGACGGCTCAGATTCCCCCCTGCTCGAGCCCCGAGCCTTCCACGTCCCAAGAATGCGCCCCGTCTGACTCCGCGCCTGCGAGTTGTGGCCTAGGTATTTTGAGCGCGAGACGGCCGAGCCCTTCCATGGCTTCCACGGAGCCTTGGCCAGAAGAGGGACCCTTGGATCCCGTTGAAGAGGCCACGGATGTGCTGCCAGGAAGCCCATTCGGTTTGACACCGAGGACCCGGGTGTGCTAGACCTTAAACAAAGCCCCAAAGCTACCCTTCCAAAGCCCCGGAACGGGGTGATGGGGAACAGGAGGCGGCAGAAGCAAACGCTGAATCCGGTTGCCAGCTTTGGCAAAACCAATCTTTAGAGTTTAGAGCTTATATCTTTGTTTGAACAAGAGAGCATAGCAGAGAGCTTGGATCTCCAAGAGATCTTGCTTGGAGCATGCTCTTCCTAGGGCCCTAGAGCCACCTGCCTAAGGGCGGTGCGCAAGCTTTAGCTCAAGATTCAAGATGTCAATGCCTTGGAAGCCTTTTGGGGCTGTGCTCTTGCTCCAAGGCGAAAAGTTTACCTAGCATGTACCAGCTCCATTGCGAAGCAGTCGGCGCTCACAGAGCCTCGAGGAGACGTTCCCTGCTAGGAATCACTGGGAATCAAGACAGGACTTAAAGTGTAAGCATGGATTCCACGGAGGCCCTTCGGAGTGGAGTTGACTGCAGTTTTGGACTGTTCATCCCTTGCTAGGCTGCCTGTCTGCAGCGGCTGAGTGTCGGGCGGAAAACGAGTATGCAGATATGTAAGTATGTAGGTTCGTAGGTCTGTCGGTTGGTCTGTTGGCATGTTGGTATGCAGGTCGGTGTGTACGTAGGTATGTAGAACTATGTAGATATGTGTAGAAGTCTGCATGTATGTATGTATATATGTAGGTATGTGGATATGTAGTATGTCTGTATGCATTTACAAATGTACGTATGTAACCGTATGTATGTACGTATGAATGAATGTATGAATGAATGTATGAATGAATGTATGTATGTATACACTTTTCCACATTGAAACCGCTTTAACCCCAAACCCTAAATCCGACACACAACTCAGGATCGACAAGGTCGACTAATGATGCAGCGTACATGGATCTTTGGTTGATGTGAAACATGTCATTCGCCAGTCTGTGCTAGCGTTCGCAAGGCATCTCGACTGATCCGGCAGCTTGGGATCTCTATCGGGTATCGGGCTCCGACACATAGTTTGCTTGAGACACCCACCTGATTCCATCAGCAGACTAGGTGTGCTTAAGTCCAAGATGTTCAAAGTTGTCGCGATCCAACTTCAGTCGCTCGAAGTGATGCTCCAAGGTTTTCAAGGTTCTTTTGATTCGACGTCAGCATCTACTCCGGCCAACTTCAAGTCATCAGCATGAACACACGAGATCGACATAAGGACGGATTGTGAATCACGCTTCACATACAAGTGCTCGTCTACCTTAATGGCGACCAATCCCATCTCAACAAGCACCCTCCTTGAAGCCTTATTCCACAGCCGTGGTGCATCCTTCAAACCGAAACCTGGCTTTAACATATTCAAGCGCTCCGTGCAGGCTTCTGGATGAATTAGCAATCTTTGTGTCCATCTCGCCCTCTCCCTCTCTTTCTCTCTCTTCGGCCGAGTCCGCTTGTGCTAGTCACCAGCCTGTGTTTGCACTGTGGGTGTGATGGCTCAAGCTTGCCGGGGTTCGGCCGCTCCTTGGGGACCTTTCCCTTTGCCAGCCGGGATCTCACTGGGGTTTAGGTTCGCAAGAATGCTTTGCTGCTGATTAGCGGGTCTGGTGCTGCTACTATTTGTGCTTCTCCTGCAGCTCTTCCTCTTCCTGCTGCTGCTGGTTCCAGAAGGATGACTGTGACGATCCACGCTCCTGCTCATGGTGGAGGTCCTGTCCCTGGTCCTGCTCGTCCTCGTAGTCGTGGTCCTGGTCGCGGATGTGGTCGTCGTTGTTGCGGTCGTGCTCGTCATCATCGGCGTTCTTGCTGCTTTCTTTCGTTTGTCGTTGCTTTGCGCATTCTCCTTGCGTCTTCGTTGTGCTTGTCATCGTCGTAGTTGTACTTCTGATTGGTATCCTGACGATTTCGAGCATCATGGTCAGCATGACGGAAAGCCTCTGAGTTCCGGCGTCCTGAATCAGGCGCTTCGCTCATGGCCGCGCTGCGCGACTGCCAGGTGCTATTTGCGCCTAAGTGTCTTCCAATCAGTTTTAGCGCTTCCGATCTTGACATCTGCTCTCGGGAAGAACTTGGTGCAGATGTTGAGAGGCCTTATGGTCGAGCTAGTAGTTTGTGAGGCGTCTCAGCGTCTACTTTCAGGGTTCCTGTCTCCGTGATTTCGCGGTGTGGTGTCGTAGCTTAAAACTGTCAGACTCCCAGGGTCGATGGAAAGGTCTGCTGATTCGATGAATCGGAATGAGCACCTTGGTTGCATTTATCCGGGTTACACGAGAAGCCCAAGTTGGTGGAATGCACGCCGCTGGGAGAAGTGACATCGGGGCAGCCAGTTGGACGTCGCTGCAACGCGCTGTCAAGGAACTACAACATTCGTGAAAGAATGGCGAACAGATTTGAGGCCACGCCTTGCACATGCTTGCACGGACTGATGTTTGCTGTTTCGATGTTCAGAGGTTTTTGTAGCTACTGGTGTCATGTCCGTGAAGACAAAGCTGTAAAACCTTGTCAAGCGATGCTGTGAGTTGCATTCGGCACCCCAAGTTGTGCGATGCGGAACCGGTTCAAGCGTTGGCGTCTGCGTAGAAGAGCTCTTAGGGCTGTCGAGGCTTTGCAGCTGGCTGAGCCTGCGTGACCTCCAAAGCCTGTGATTCTCCTGTGATTTGGCGCGGTGCCATGTTCTCCACCTCCGTACTCGAGTGCCACAAGTCGCTGGACCAGGCGATGAAGCAGAGTGTTCTGACCGAGAACCTTCCGGACAGGGCGTCTAAGCGTCCCAGCTGGCCGTCACGACTGGGCCCTGGGCTCTTTGCTTCGGACAAGGAAAACCGGCCCGAGACAGAGGCCCTGGAGATGAAAGTCACGAAGAGCGCATGGTGGCTGCAGCAGCGGGAGGCGGATGCCCTGAAGCAGCAGCAGCTTCAACAACGCCTGCGAGCCGGTGCCGAGGAGCAGCTTCAGCACGTGCGGAGTGCTCGCCGCTCCGAGGGTGGCGCCCTGGAGCCTTCAGATTCCGGGCTGCGACGCCGCTGCCAAGAGCTGGAGCGCGAGCGCGACTCGCTGGAGCTGCGGGCGAAGGCCGCGCGGCGCCTGGAGGCTGAACTCGAGGCCGAGAAGGCGCCTTCAACCACGAAATGGGAGTTTCCGAAAATACGGGGTACCTTATTTTGGGGTCCATATAATAAGGATCCTATGATTTGGGTCCCCTATTGTCGGAAACCCCCAAATCTGCCCCGCTAGCCGGCCTGGCCCTGGCTCTTGAGGCGAAATCTGCGCGACTGGCACAGCTGCTCCGGGGATCCGAGGCTGCAACCTGCCGGCTGGGCCCGAGCCTTGGGAGCTCTGACAGGTCCCAGCCGACCTGTGCCGAAACTTCAGAATTGGACGACAAAAGACTTCCAGCACTACTGAGAATGAGTAGTACGAGTACTGTGGTAACAACAGGAATAGCAAGAAGTCTGGCATGTGGGATAGGCGACATTCAACAAAAGCATAGCAATGGGGGCCGGCCTGTGCGTGCTGAGGCCTTCACGAGATGAGCGAGCAGGTCAAATATCTCAGCCGCCAAGCAGATCTCCACGAGGACGGTGCTGGGGCAGAGAGCATACCACCAGGCAATAATTTACTCTGCTCCCCTTTTTGCAGCCATGAGTTTGAGCGTCAAGAGTGAGCAGTCTTTGGGCAATGGGCGGTGCAAGACATGATGTTGCCGCAGGGCCTCAGTTATGGAGGAAGCTGCGGAGCTGGGTGTTTGCAGATTGAGCATGACAGTTGGCAGGAACAGCTGGCCTTCATCAGCAACCGAAGGCTCGCTGCATGTTTCCGATCATCCGCGAAGGTCAACATTATTCACTTCTAGCCCATGTTGCCAAAAACTGCCGCTCTTGGCAGCTCTGTCGAATGCCGAATGTGCCAGGACGGCTTCGGCGCTCGTCCGCTCTATCGTCCAACGGGTGCTGGCGCGGCAGAGCCCCGAAGCAGAGGAGGGTGTGGGGTTTCATTCATGAGTTTTTCATCTTCGCTTGTTCACTTGCTGGACTTTGGGTCCTGGGTGTGTGAATCCAGTCAAGAACCGAACAGCTTCAGCTTCGCTGTCACATCGTCGCCTTGCGCTCCGCAGGTGTGCGGTGCACTGGATGTGGCGGTTCAAGCCGAGCTGGGCACCGAAGCCGAGGCCTACTGTGGCCACTTCTGCATGTATATGTATGTATGTATGTATGTATGTATGTATGTATGTATGTATGTATGAACGAATGAATTGAGGAATGTCTGTCTGTCTGTCTGTCTGTTTGTCTGTCTGTCTGTCTGTCTGTCTGTCTGTCTGTCTGTCTGTCTGTCTGTCTGTATGTCTGTATGTCTGTTGTCTGTATGTCTGTTGTCTGTATGTCTGTATGTCTGTATGTCTGTATGTCTGTATGTCGGTATGTCGGTATGTCGGTATGTCTGTACGTCTGTATGTCTGTATGTCTGTATGTCTGTATGTCTGTATGTCTGTATGTCTGTATGTCTGTATGTATGTATGTATGTATGTATGTATGTATGTATGTATGTGTGTATTATGTGCGTATATATATATATATCTCCTGTCTCTCTCTCTCTCTCTCTGTGCGTACTTCTGAGTATTTGTACAGATGTAGGCATGTAGGTATATAGACGTTGTAGAAAATATGTGTGTGCACATTGATGTACCTTATGTTGTGTTGCGTAGTGTTGGAGATATGCATGTTTTGCAGCCACATTAAGCGTGCACACACACACACACAGATGCACACACACACACACACACACACGCACACACACGCACACACACACACACACACAAAACACACGATGGTCTCGTGTGTTTGCACATGCATATGCATGAGTATACAGAACTAGGAAACCAATGCTGAAAACAGGGCGCGTACATATGTATGTACATACGTTAAGCATGTATTTGCACCTGCTTTATGTCACATCAAGGCTATGAGCCTACACAGAAGTAACCGGCACGGAATAAACATGTACAGCCAGGGCAATGCACGTAATGTCAAACCCAGCTATACATCTAAAATGCGACATGTAGGGACGTAGGTGTTGCGATTTGCACTCACTGTATCACCAGTGCCGCGACCCCATTTCTCAAAGTTCTAGCAGCTGCTAGAGCCGATGAGAATCCCAGAAACCAGTCCGTTGCGCGTGTCACCGGCGCAGGGAATTGCATGACATGCGGGAAACCGACTGCGTTGAACATGAACGTGATAAGCAGCACAAAAATCTAATCTGAGACCACCAAGCCCTAAGCCATGAATCCTATATAACAAACCCGAAGCCCTACAAACCCCCATCCCAAACAGAAGCTCTTCAGCTGACAGACGGGCACAACCTTGTTTTTGAGGCAGGCTGTGAGCTAAACCATCGAACAAATTTTTCTTGAACCGAAAGCCGGCTGCAGGATGTTGCTTGGCGGCCGCGTTCGACCACCAAACATTGACAACGGCCACAGCAGGGCTTCTCGAGGCAACCTGTGTCAACCAAGCCACAAGCCAGGGGAACCTCTGGGCAGGGAACACTAGGGAAACCCAGAGCGGAGAACGCACCTTTGAATCTGATAATAAATCATGATCAATCCAGTAAAACTCATACGAAGCTGTGCACGAACGCCTCCTCGCGAAGCTGAGGGCGGGTAAGTTTTCTTGAAAATGACATCAAACCGTGGAACAGCACCTGTAGGAGTCCAAGCCCTATTCCAGGCTCACCCTCCCAAGAGTCGAAAAGCTGCATCGCACTCTGGCCGGAGCACGATCGGCAACACCAGTCGCACTCAAAATGTGGCACACTGTGACGGGATCATGATGTCGAGCTGCGCGGAATTGGTGGTGGTAGAACGATGCCGGAGCACGATTTCGAGTCTCGCCGAAGTTCCGAAACCGGATGTCAAGAACACGCCAGCGAGCAACGAGGGGCAGAAAAGTGTGGCACGGCTGTGAGTTTACTATGAATTTGAGTATCCGTACGCACGGAGCCTGAGCGGGATGCTGTGTGTGCTGCATGGGAGCAGCGATCATATCTACATAAACGCCTCCTCCAATGTGTCGCCAGCCGTAAGAATCGGGAGGAGCGGTAGAAGCTCAGGGTAGGATTTTTTTTCAAGCCGATGAGCATCATAAAATCCTGGAAGGTGCCTGTCGGAGCAGGGATCCCGGTGGCAAAATGAGGGCGAGGATGTACGTACAAAGAGATCTCCTGACAAACGCCTCCCAAACGGGGAATCGTGCCGAGTGTGGCAACTCATTGAGTGGCCACTGCTGACTGGGTCGTTGAAGACAGAGACATGCAGTAACAGATGCCACTGCGGCCCCGGCTGGGAACACTGTAAAGAACATGTATTGCATATGTAGATGCAACATGTGTATATATGCATGTGCTTTACATGTAGTTCGTAAGTCAGTTGCGGGTAGCATAGAAACGTACAATTGGTAAAGATGATGTACAGGAAGTGCATTTAGGATGTATGGTTTAGGCTTGGGCGAATTCAAGAAGCTTCAAACGCACCTACTCTGGAAACCCCACAATTGTGTGGCAGTTCAGTAATGTCATATGTCAGAAATGCCTGATATTTAAGTTAATTACAGTTAATTATATTCAGTTAACTATTGTTAATTTGTACTATTTATACTATACATATAAAATATCATTATATAGTAATTACTTAATTAATTTAATTAATTATAAATGATTTGATTAATTAGTTAATAATTTTCAATAATTTTAATTTTTTAACTAACTAATTAGTAATTAATTAATGAAATGTATTAAACTCGTAACTATTTATAACTAATTAATAAACTGTAATTCAAATAACTGTTCAATCATGCATTAAATTAATAATCAATAATCATTAATAATCATTAATAATTATATTTATTAATAAATAGTTCAGTTATTTTCTTAATTTGATATTAACAAAATTTAACTAAATTAACTAGATTAAAATAACTCGCCAAACAGGCTTGAGCTGACAGCATTCACTGATGTTATTGCTGTCGTCGCCGGCGCCTTCGCAGTAGTAGTAGTAGTAGTAGTAGTAGTAGTAGTAGTACTAGTAGTTTAGTACTAGTAGTAGTTGTTGTACTGGCCAGTAGCTGCAGTAGCAGTATACATTTCTCAGTTGTGCATTTGTCGTCTTAGACAATTCAGACCTAAGACTGTAGACTTTAAGACTTACGACACAAGACCGGGCCAAAGTTCCGGATGTAGGCCTTACATCTTACGTCAATGTCATGGTGTTTCATGGGCTGACTCGTCGCCCGCGGCAGTGTCAGGCAGCCGCAGATGCGATCCTTTTCACTGCATGAAGGCAGCTCGCCGTGCCGGCTGTCAGCCCTGTGCACGGCGAGGTTCCGGCTGTCAGCCAGCACCTGATGGCAGAAGATAGCGACGAAGACATTGCTGCAGTGAATCGCATCTTGCAGTGCGTCAGGCGTTGTGAAAAGCCAGCGCATCGGGGAGCAGTGTCTGCAAAAATCGCGCGCTGCGGGCGTCAGCGCGTTTCAGCTGCAAGACAGAGGCTGAAGGTAACTGAAAGAATTGCGTGGTTGGTCAATCGTCACAATGCGGTCTTTGCGAAAACGCAAGAGGATGTGATTGACCTGAATGCAAAAAAGGAGAAGAAAATCAAAGGCAAGGGCAACTACAAGCGGTGGGTTCCTACTGCTTTGCTGCAGGCTTGCTGGGGTTCCAGACCGCGTCGGCGAAAGTGTGCCAAACCCAAGCTCACGCGTCTTACAAAGAAAACGCGTTGTCAGGTCAAGGTCGCAGCGCCAACTGTGTCCAGTGTTCGTGCATGCGCTCGACAATGGCACAGCAGCACAACGCATATCACCAACGTGAGAGCTTGCACGAGCGAGCTGTACATGCGCATCCAAGAAGATGGACTCTCAAATTTGACGCGAGCAGCCGAACAGTGGGTGCACATAGCGTTGGATGAAACAACCGAACCTGTTACGGTGAATGCTAGAGCTGAGTTGAGCAGTGTTTTAGTGATTCACATGAAGGTCGTTCGGCTGTCAGCCAGCGGCAGACAGTTGGAACGACTAAATGTCGTTTTGCCCACAGCTTTGCTAAAGACTACTTCAACTGCAGACCTGCATACAGCGTTGATGGGCAGGCTTCCGCTCACGTTGAAAGAGCTGGAAGCTCTTGCCGAAAAGACCATCTTTCTGCTGAACACTGATAGCTTCAGCAGCTGCATGCGTCTGCGCAAGCTGCTGTCCACGCAGGTCCGCTGCCTTTCATGCCCCTGCAGAATGCATCAGCTTTCTTTGTCGTGCGCCTCTTGCGAGCAAGGCTGCGTGCAATCCTGGAGGATCCCGAGAAGCTCGTCATTTGCTATGAGAGTCCAGACCATTCGGCTGTCAGCCACGCGCAAGCTGTTTGGGACTTGTTTTGGCCCCTCGTTACTACCAATGAAAAAGAGCAAGCAGGAGAGCGCCGTGTGGGCGGAAAAAAAGCCAAGGCTTGGCGCCGCCTCCGTCGAAATTTGAAAGGCCCACTGAACAGCAACACTGTGACTCACTTTTGTCCGTTGGGCTGCCACACTAGCCGAAAAGCTGTTGTGGATGATCTCTATGACGACCTGTGCACCCTCTTCCTCGATTCGCCGCCACCCACGCGCTTTCAACAAGTGGACGAAAATCAGTCCAGTTTGCGAGTGGTTCTGCCCACTGTTCCGTGTTCACAACCTGCTGCCACAGATGTTGGAGCCTGTCCTTTCTTCGCTTCAAGCAGCCGCAAGTTCCAAGCTGACTCAAAGCCTTCTTCCAGAGGCGGATGATGACATCACTTTGGGATTAGGACAGTCAGAGGAATTCGCGCAGCAAGAGTATCTCCGCGTTCGCCGGTTCCATGCTTTCGTCACAACACCACATGTTGGAGACAAGCTGATGGCTGTTCTTCTGGCCATGAAGCCATCTTTGCGAATTCTTGGAGCTTTCTTCAAATCTGCGACAGAAACAGGGCATATGTTGCAAGACGCAGAACCAACCTGCACAGCTCTGGAGCTGGGGCGGCCTTCGAAGTCGCCAGCAGTCAAGGCAGTGGTGGTATTGCTGGATGCATTGGCAGATGAGAGGCACGAGCTTTGGCAGGCTCTTTTGCCATCCACCGAAGAGTGGAACGAGCGGCTTTACTGCTTGGCTGCCACTGCTGCTTGCTTGCAAGTGGGTCAACTGCAGTCCCGCCTTGTGCTGCCTTTCGCTGCGTGGCCGTGGAAAGCCGCTCTTTTCTTCGAGGACGATTCGGCTGTCAGCCAGGAAAGAAAGAATGCCCTGGCTCAGGAGCTTCTCGATCTTTGCGTCCACCAAGAAGATTTTGTGCTCCAATACAAGCAAGGCCTCAACTGCGTTGCTGACGTGCTGGGTGAACTGAATCTAGAGCGAACACACCACTTGCTCCAGACGGCTCCCATCACCAACTTCATCAGCGGAAGTCTTTCAAAAAAACGCTTGGCACAGGTTCAGCGCTTCCTGGCGACGCTCGGCGTGCAGAAGTCCACTGAGCGCGGTGGTCAGTCGTCCCGCCAGCTTTTCCCAGAGAGAAGCAGGCAGACCCCCAACGAGCGCGTGGCGCAGCCGATGCAGTCCAGGCTGGATCGCGCACAGGCCTGGCGGCACAAGGAGCCACGACGGGACAGGAGGCACTGGCGCTGAGTTTCGGCTGTCAGCCAGGCCTGCTGCAGAGCTGCCTGGTACCGTTGCTGCGCTTTCGGCTGTCAGCCAGTCGGTGCCACAGCATGTGCTTCGGCTGTCAGCCAGTCCGTGCCAGCGGCTTCTTCGGCTGTCAGCCAGTCGCTTGAGCCAATAAGGGGGCCTTCGGCTGTCAGCCAGGCAAAGCGTAGGGCGTAGGGCGTAGGCGTAGAAAAGACTTAGGCGGCGCAGGTTGTGTACTGTAAGTAACTGAAAATGCGGCACCCGCTAAACCCCATAAGGCCTTAAGCCTTAAGCCTTATAAGCCAGCCTGGGCCTCAAGCCTTCAGCGCCTTAAGCACCTTAAGCACCTTAAGCACCTTAAGCCTTAAGCCTTAAGCCTTAAGCCTTACACCTTATAAAACCTTAAGTTAAGCCCTTAGCCCTAGGCCCTAAGCCTAAAGCCTAGGCCCAGGCCTAAGCCTCTCAGCCGCCTAAGTCTGAGTCTGTGTCCTGGTGCAGACCTCCAGCTGTATGCGCGTGGCTGCCAAAACAAGTGGCGTCGTGCCAGGTTTCAGTAAAGGGCTAAAAGGTTTCAAGGAGGCTTCAGGCTTAAGGCTTAAGGTTAAGGGGGTTAAGGCTAAAGCGGCTAAGGCTTAGGATTTAAGGCTTAAAGTTTAAAGCTTAAGGCTTAAGGCTTAAGGCTTAAGGCTTGGGAGCTTGTGTTTTGAAGCTTAAGGCTTAAGGCTTAAGGCTTGGAGTTGGTTCAGGGTTCAGGGCGAAAGGGTTCAAGAACTCAAGGTTAAGGGTTGAGGGTTTAGGGTTTAGGGTTTAGGGTCCTAAACCCTAAACTTTAGGCCCTAAACCCTAAACCCTAAACCCTAAACCCTAAACCCTAAACTCTAAACCCTAAAACCCTATACCCTAAACCCTAAACCGTGGGAGTCTAAGTCACTGCCACTTGGGCCTTCGGCTGTCAGCCAGTATCGTTGAAAGGGAAGGCCAAGAGTCAAGAGTTCTTGGGTACAAAGTACAAAGGTCGGGGGCAAGATAATAAAAGGGGCGGGCGCGGCCTGAGCCTTTGCGTGTTATAGATAGTGATCAGATAGTGTCAGTGTTAGGGCAGCTTAGGGTTGGGCGTTTGGGGCAAAGTTTCGGTTTAGGGCACCGGTTTAGCGCCTTTGAGCATTTTTTTAAGTTTAGCCGCTGCCTATAATTTTAGCTAAGTTTCGTCAGGCGCTCAAAAGTAAGGCCTCAGGCCTAACTAAGGCTTAAGGCTTAAG
>CAJNDV010030569.1:0-41719 GCA_905221635.1 Symbiodinium sp. CCMP2456 | reverse complement strand
CTGGTTTCGTTCATATTTCGTTTGTGTTTTGTTAATTTAAATCGTGCCATTCGTTGCATTTAAAAGAACAAAACGCCCACGAAATTATTCACTTCATTTCCACCGTTCCTCCGATTATTCGCTACACCAGTGATCCGTGAACTAACCGCTGTCATGTGTTCTTGCCCTTTGACTGTGGTTTATTTCATGTAGGGCTAGGCCAGATTTGATAAGAGAAAACAAGTGAATGAAAAGCAATTAGTGCATGCTTCCTAATTAAGTTCCTGTTCTTTGTTGTGAGAGGAGCGAAAGCACGCACTCATTATTTCGTTGGTTTTTCGGTTCTCTTCACACAACAACACACAGGAAATTAGGGCGTTTACCCACGTTGTGTTTTCTGGGTCACATGAACTTTTTCGTACGTGTAGAGCGTACTGCAAGCAATGAGCAGTTATGCTACCATACAAAGTAAAGTGGCGATTTACGTGAGTTTTCGCACACGATTCAAGCACAAGGCGTGGGTACATGAGGGGGGGGTAGCATATATATATATATATTTGTGTATGTGTCTGTATGTAATTATGTATGTATGTATGTATGTATATATATACAGACATATAGGGCGATACTAGACGCGCACAGGCCCTCGCATTTTTGTTCGTGCCAAGTGTGTGGAGGAACTCGTGTGTTGCCAGTTGCTAGACCTGTCTAATCCTGCCTACATGCACTTCTCCTGACCAATCCTGCCTTGCAGAGCCTCGGACGAGGAGCTTGCTGCTCATGTTCGGGCGTGGGCAGTGGAGCAAGAACTCTGTGTCCTCGCAGGCCAGGCGGCCAGGCCAGGAAGGGAAGCGTCTGCAGTTCTGGCAACGACAGGTCAGAATCAGAGTCCTACAGGGACCTTGGCGGTGCCGCGGCTCTGCTGGCAAGAGGCAGTCGCTGAGATCCCTTGCACCCACAGTCATGCATAGGCTGTCTAGGCTCGTGCTTCTAAGATTTTTCCGCAACCATATATCATACTCAGTATCATAGTCACCAGGCCAAAGCCTGTCCGCAATGTCAAAATGTACTTGAGATGACTGGTCCTGTACGGTGTCACTTCTCGTCTGGTGATCGATGTTGGAGTTAGCCAGCGCTGCTTCCCAGAAGTCGCAACCGGAAGTGAAGAGCTGTTACATGTAGGTTTGTCAAGACATCTCGGAATTTCGGAAAGGGCTTGCAGAGCTCACACATCTTCCTTTGAACTCTAGCGGCCAGGTGTTTGCAGAGATGTTGAAGGCTGCGCGCAGCGATCCGCAGCCTAACGGCAGGAAGCCCGCATTCCAGTCAGGGGTCAAAAAAGCCGAAATAGACCAACGGACGCTGGCGCCAAAACTCAGTAGTCTGGTGAGGCGTCGGGTCAAGTTCAATGCTCCGAGACTTCCGCGGTGTTGTTGCATTGTGCCCAGGGCGTGGAATGACACAGGAGAGCACGTGCCTTGTTTCTGCAATTGGTGCGCGACACAAACGAAGCTTGAGATGACAAGTCAAAATGTGTTGGAAATACGTGCAGCAGCCGTAGCAGCAGCAGCAGCAGCAGCAGCAGCAGCAGCACCAGCAGCAGCAGCAAAGAACATCATTAATATGGCGAGGCCGTTAAAAGACTCCTGCTCGGCTGAGGTCACTGATCGAGAATTGATCCGTCGCATGCTCCTGGCAGCCGGGGCGACACAAGAGCTTCTTGCACTTTTGCTGCAGTCAGTGCCAGAAGCCCTGTAGAAACAGTATTCGTAGAGTAGACCTCTGCCTGTGGATGCCTTCTTCATGTTACTGGGGCCTGGAATCGGCAGCACTGGCAAAGTTCGGCTCTTTGCCGAAGGCATGGCTCCCAGTGCTGCGCTTGGTCTTCCCCGCACTCTACTTTGGGCCCAACGCCGCTTGCCATGAAGCTGTGCTGCAGCATCTGTCGGCCTGGAGGCAGCTGCGCTCTTAAGGTTGTGAATGCCATGGTCGAGCGCGATGCATTGCACGCCAAGACGCGCCCGCTGAAGGTTCCGCATAATCTCATGCAGCCAGACTCAGCACTGACACGCAGCTAATCATGAGCCAGATCATTTGACGACTTTGTCTGAATGTGTTTGCATATGTCGACCGCAAACTGCCTGCAGGTGGTCACTCTGTGCAAGATGCTCGTGGACGCATTCACAACGCACTCCACGAAGAGCCAGGGTACCGTCATCTTGCACCCTGTCAAGATCAGTCTTTGGGCGAAATGGGCTGCGTGGCTGTGCTCTTTTTTGCCCAAGCAATGTTGGCAGGCTTCATCTCCGGCGCTCGACGTCGTTCTTCGGCGAGACGACGGCCGCTTTGTTCAAAAATCTTTGCCCGCATGTCAAGACCCGAGTTTGCCAAGTGCACTCGCCAAAGGACTACGACGGCAATCTGGCATCAGCCTGAGCTGTCGCAGCAGGAACCCGGTCAGTGGTCTTCTTCGGTGTTGGGCAATGCCTGGTTCAAATCGTGCAATCACGCCTATCCTTCACCATGCATCCCCTCTGCGAAGAGATATTTTCTGCTCAGGGCAGGGATACTTGTATGTTCAGCAAGACAGTCGTGGTTCCTCGTAGGGTGCACCATCGTCAAAGCCACTGGCACTCAAAGTTGTGCTTCCCACACACACGTAGTAACTGCTGTCCTTCAGTATTGCGCTTCCCAACACACGTAGTGACTGCTGTCCTTCAGTATCGGGCGGAAGGAATGGCCCAAGCTCAAGCCGGAAAATTTTCCTGCCGGGCCGTGCAACGGCCGTAATTCATGACGACTCTTTTGCTTCTAGTAGCACAAGGCTGCGGTATGGCTGCAACAGCATGCCGAGGTGGAGGGGCTCATGAACTTGTGCATGGAACGCCGCGAGACTGGGAAGAAGCCGGTAACTTGGCGTGGCCCCTGTGGGACTTGACATGCTCGAAGTTGCTCGAGGGTCCAGTTCACGTTAAGAGAACATTGCAGAGTTGTTCAGTGCTGCTCCGTGTCAATTCTTCATGGCACCAAACTGCCAAAACTAGGTGATGCTGTGCGTTGTGACGCGGGATACCATCTTGCAATCACAGGCACGGGGGGTGCAAGCATGGGCCCAGAGATTAGGTCTGGTAAGTTGTATCCTAAAAGGCGCGGCTGAAGAACCACGGCTAGCTTAGGTTTATATGCGTTCTGCAGCTTGGGCCCACAGATCGTTTTGCTTCCTTGCCGAGACGTGCGTGTACGCTCACTCCGACAGCTGAGCGCGCTTGCTTGAAAGCCGCCATAGCCTGATGCTACGTGTTCTGCCAAGATTGCTGCGAAGCTCCCACACCCACGCAAGCAATCGGCATTTGCTCCGATGCAGCTGGCGTGCATTTTCGGAAGGGAGTGGCAGAGAATTGGTGAGCTTGCAGACGTTAGGCCACATCGCCAAATTGACTTTGCAGCGTCCTGAAAAGCTGAACTCTTTGTCGCTTCCTATGATCAAGGATCTGAAGCAAAAGTATGCAAATTTGCCAACAACTGGGGCTCGTTACTTGCTGCTTGCTGGTGAGGGCCGAGCTCTGTGTGCTGGCGGCGATGTTGCCGAAGTGCGACAGGGAGTCATCGAAGGAACGAGCTATCCTGCGGATTTCTTCTCAGAGGAGTATGAACTGGATTATCAAATAGCAACTCTTTTTGAACGAGACAATGTGGTTCAGGTATCTCTTTGGGACGGTATCGTAATGGGTGGCGGCGTAGGCCTCTCATTGCACAGTCCGATCCGAGTTGCGACAGAGAACACCCTGTTTGCAATGCCGGAAACTGGCATCGGCCTTTTCCCAGACGTTGGTGCAACATGGGCATTGAGCCGACTGCGTGCTGGCGCCCACGTGGGCATGTACTTGGGTCTCACAGGCGAGCGCCTCGGCGCTGCAGACTGCCTGTATGCTGGCCTTGCTACACACTTTTGCCCCGCGGAGAAGCTGCCGCTCCTGGAGGAGAAGCTGGCCAGCTTGACATCATCACAAGCGAGCATACAAGATGTCTCGAGAACCATTCATGAAGTGGCCGCAGGGGCAGTCCCAGAAACAGACAAGGCAAAAGTGGAGGCGAACGCTGCCGCCATAGAGGACTGCTTCGGTGATTTGTCTAGAAAAGCTGAGGACATAGTCGCGCGGTTGGAGTCCCACTCCTCGAACTGGTCCCAAAAGACTTTGAAGACGCTGCTTTCCAAGAGCCCGTTGTCAGTGAAGGTCTCTTTGGAGGCTCTTCGCCGGCATCAAGCTGTATCTTTAAGGGAAGCCTTCATCGCCGAGTATCGCCTGTCTCAGTGGTTCATGCGGCCGGCACCTGACAGCGACTTCTGTGAGGGCATTCGTGCTGTGCTAGTGGACAAAGACCAGAACCCGAAATGGCAGCCTGCAACTTTACCGGAGGTGACGAACCAGAAGGTTGAGCAATTCTTTGAGCCCTTGCCAGCCGACCATGCTTGTGGCGAGTTGAGGATATGATTTGCTCCGCTGCCTGTCGGGCATGCCGGCGTCTCAAGACCCTAGATGCTGCAGCAGCTACAGTCGAGACCGACTTTGCGATACATTGCGTGCCACCACAGAATAAGGACAGCATCCCTGCCATGTCGCTTGTTCTTGGCAAGTTTACAAATACCGTTCATGCACACGTGTTCATCTTGATCAGGCCTTCTTCCTGAATTCGCGGAATCTGAACGGCGAAGTGGAGGTAAGCAATCTCTCCCGCGTCCAGACCTTAGTGAATCAGTGTGCCTGAGAGGTGGCCACCTGCACCCGTGATTGTGATCTCTTCCTGGCTATTGAGGCTTTCGAGGTCATTGTAGGGAGGTATTGCGAGACAACTCTTGCAGCGGGTTGCACGCCTATTTTCGATTGTATAAACCATGCACTCTTCCTTCCCCTGCGCAGCACGCTGTAGGACATGACGGAGAAATATGTTATGCACATCACCGAAGCAGCTGCCGGCGTGGCACCCGACTTGCTTCAGTACGTGTTTGCATCTCGTCTCTGTCTATATAAGGTTCCAAGGTTTGGATCAGCGGAACGCTTCCTTAGGCTCGAGCACATCAGAATCTACCTGTAGAGAGCTGACAGGCAGGACCGTTCCGGTGTTTCACATCCGTACTTAGAAAATTAGAGTTGGACGGCATTAGCCTTGGATCAGTGTCGTGTAGATGTCAGAGTTGATTTCGCTTGAGCGTGATGCCTGCCGTGCTATTCCGGCGTCAGCATCCTTGAGCACATATAAGCACTACCAAGCGTGTTTTTGTACGGGCTTCTCTGCGGAATGAGCAAGCCCAAGAAGCCGGTGTAGTAGCCAATAGGCCCACCCGAACTGTCTCCAACTTCAACCCTCAGGAAAGCTCCGGCGGAAACCCCTTCGGCGTGGAGGTGGTCTTTGAAAGCTCTTGGAGACCGGGAGGGAGTGAGGAGAACAGCCTGCATGAGCCGGGACTCGAAATCCAAAGGGTGCACGACACATCTTCAGCATGGAGTGTTATCTGCACAAATCCTGGGGGGAAGCTTGCCAGCAAATGCTCGAATCTGCAGTTGCCTTCATAGGCTCCTTTCAGATCTTTCAGCGTCAGAGCCGCTTTTTTGACATAGAGCTCTCCAAGACCATCCTCGAGGTTGTGAGGCTCCTTCGAGAGAGATCCCCACTTTTTCCATTCCTTTAAAATGCCCTGCTTGAGATTTAGGGAGGCACTTGGAGCGGTCCCAAATTTTGGTAGCACCGTGCTCAGCAGCAGGTGGTCCTCCAGGAATTACGACAGGGCGGAGCTGTGCAGGTTTCCGAAGAGGCCGGCCCAGATAGGCACGGGTTTCTGGCCCCAAGCCATGCGCGGCCCGCAGCTTGGGAGCAGATGGCCTTGTTTACTGTGGCTGTGGCGACCTGCCCTGATCGAAAAACCACCAGTCGCCCACCGCAGGGATTCTTAGAGCTCTCCGACGGCGATGAGGCGAACCTGTCACAGCTGGAGACTCCGCAGCAGACATTGGTCAGCCTGCAAGCCCGAAGTTGAATCTGCCGGTATCTACCAACAGAGAACCCGCTAAAATGATGTAAAATGCTATCGTGCAGAGTCCCTTTCCCAGCACAGAGCAAGTCAATAGGCCAGGCCTTCAGACTTTCCAGAAACACCAAGCAAAGACTTCCCGTCCCTCAAAAAGCTCAGGAATATCCAGAGTCTTTGATTGGAATTGCTTTGGCCTCCTGGGAGAAGCTGCTTCCCCACCAACAGGACTTGGTACTCCGGCTTTCATTGCGAGAAACGGTGGGTCAGAAGTTATCGCTCTTTCGGGGCGCTTGTGTTGTTTCAACCGGGAGTATGTCACTGGAGTATGTCCAACATGTCGAGAACGCACACCTCCTGATCCCTTCCTCCACCACCCTCCACCGCTGCCGCCGCATACTAACCCCGCCGCAGCCACCATGCAACCACCACGACCGACAATCAACAGCAAAACTTCCATCAGAACGACCTCCACCGCCGGCATCAGCAAGCACTTTAATGATGCAGATTGGCGGTCATAGCATGGAGTGATGGCACTTCTCCATCTCAGGTGAAGAATGTGGCCATGTGTAGCCAAGAGGCAGACTGCGAAGTCTTGAACATCGTGGACCTGGCCGAGAGCTTGAGCTGATCTTCAGCAAACGACCGGTCTGGTTTCAATCAGTTCTTGCAAGTGCTACATGACCCGAAGTGTGCAGAAGGGCTCGACCCGAAACACTGCGTGGACCCTTGATCCCACGAAGGTCCTCGGCCTGCCATCCCCGGCCAACACCTTTACCGGAGAGGGTGCAGACCTGACACTAAAGAGCCCAGGACATTGGAACTCGAAGAAGAGCAGCTGCGAGAAGCATGCAGCAATCTGGCAACGCAAGGCCGCTGCAATGCATGTACCACGTGAAAACCTCGCACCTCAACACATGCCAGAATTGCCAGGATTTTTCCGGCCGCAGATGCCGCTGCCAAAACGGATGACTCGCCGTGCCGTCCCTGATGGACCAAGTCCATCAGGCTGCAGAAGTTCACTGCATGATCCAGCTTGCTGAATTCCGCCAGTCTTCGCTTTCCCTGGGTTGGTTGCATCGCTCAAATCGGATTGGATGTTCAACAGCACCTTGCAGAGGAGCTGCACACATGCCGTGAGGATTCAGACACCGCCCAAACAGTAGCATTTCGGTTAGAGGATACCTGTCAGGAGTAGGGAAATCCCGACAGTATGACTTTTGTTCATGTACCCTTTTGAGTCCTGTCTGCAACTTTGTACTCCAACTGCGAGGCGGGGCCCGTGCCTCCACCACTCCGAGCAGTGGCAGCTTGGCAGTTGCCTGTGCAAGTTGCGAGCATGTTTGTTCTTGTGAAGTCTTCTGTGTGTCTGCCCTCATAGCCCACGTGCTGCCTGAGAAACACGGAGTGCCCTGCCGACTGAGCACAAATATGCTCTTGCAGGCATTAGCGGCAACAGGGTTTACCACTCTGTTTACCACTGCATCCAGACACTAGAAAGACGCCGGACAAGCCCGAGAAGGAACATGTTGGTGCCTGCCGAGGAAGTTGGCGTACATCAAAGCAATGTGTTTATTGCAGCGGCGAGGTCCTACAATCTGCAGTAGCATCCGTAGCGTCGGTGTGGAACGGGAAACGGAAACCCCTAGCTGGTCGGAGCCCTACGCCCCCCCTTTTTTTGCCCGACCCATTTGCAAGCTTCTTTATTGCCCGGCAATGTCCTTGACAACTGACTCCAGGATCCACTTGCATTTGTCGTGCAGGGAGGCATCCTGGGGGGCCATCTGGACTGTACAATTCGAACAGTCCAACATATTCTCCTTTAGAGCTGCCAGAACTCGACCAGAGCCACACTGCCTCTGCAATAAACCTGAAGCCATGGCCTACACGTTTTGCTGGTGGAGCGAGTCTTCCCAAATTCCCCATTTGTCGCAGCAGTTGTTTTGATGCACCCCGCCGGGCTTTCAGCAGCATTGTAAAGCTAATCTAGTCTGAGCAATACAAGTACATGCATATGTGCACATAGACATGGAGACTGTAGTGTCATACCCCTGCCCTTGAACAGAAAAGTGTTGCAGAGTGTAGGGTCATGAGCAAACAGGGGGGTGAGGGTAATCTGGGCTCAGCAAATCTTGAGCTTCATACCTGGGGCAGATAGCGGCCAAGGTCGCTCGCCGGTGTCTACAAGAGCTGGAGTCAAAGCACCTTCCGACATGGAAGCCCCACCGCAGTGTACAGGGCAACAGGTTTCTTCAGGGATGGGAATGGTGCTGGTGCTGGTGTTGGGCTTCGCAGCACCCGGCCTCCACCTACCGTACTGTCCCAATGTAGGTGCATGGTTGCAGCATAGGGTAGCGAAAATGGAACCACAAATCACGTTTGCTGCAACTCTTAGCTGCTTAGCTGATGTGCGAAGCGTTTCTTAGCAAAAACAATCCAGGAGAACCGCCACAGCCCAGGAGCTTGCTGCGATCTCCTTCAGTTCGCAACTCTTGCGGCATGTGGCCAGGGCCTTGCCGACAGAAAGTGGCTGTTTGGATGTGGTTGAAAAAGTGTTCTCTGCGGGAAGCCTCTTTGGCTTCGGGATGTCAAGCGCTCCTTGCTAAGTGGCGCAAGCCCGAGACAATGTTTCGTGTTGATGCTGAGGTTGATTTGTCAGCTGTGCTCAGTTCTGAGGTGGAATAAATCGTTTCGCATCCATTCTTCCGTGGAGGTTATTACGCGTTTACGAGTGTGTACGAGAGCAAACATGGACGGTGCAGTGGAGGGTAGCTGGGCAGGGCAGAAGATGGGATGAACAGCCAAGAAAGCCTCCTTCAACGGCATTTTCAAGAGGCTCGTATAGAAGGCCGTTCAAGGAGCCGTTATGACAGACTCGCAAGCTGTTGGAGTCTTGCAGCTAGACTCGGCTTCAGCAAGCAACACCTTCTGTCCCCGCCTTGCACTTGAGGTGTTGTCTTTGGTGCTGCATTCGCAAAAAGATGCTTGGCGGAAAGTTTCCATGGGTTTCACAGTCGAGCGCGTTGGCAGTTCAGCATCCCACGTCATGAGACATGTGGTATCGCTTGTCACGTTTTCGATATAGTGGCATCCACCCATGAGTTTTTGTAGATCTTTTCCCTGCAGAGGTCTCGCATTGGTTTGGCACAGGGCCAAAAAGCCTCTCATGCTTGTAAGCAGGTGGTGTCCAGTTTGGGACCTTGGAGGCTTGATTCTGACCCCACAGGCCACAGAGAAGGGGTTCGTTCCCACACGATTCTGAAGAATGTGGTCGCTTGTGTTTTCAATGACCGGCGCAGCCTCTCCCCCATCCTGTCACACTCGGCAGATGAAGTTCAGGATGTTGATGCTCAGCTGTGAATGTGGTCTTGACGAGGAAATTATTCGGCACAAGCTGCCGGACGAAGAGAAGGAGGACAAACCGGTGACACCCTCAGAGTTGGATTTCTTCGCGGCTGTCAGAATGCTGAGGAAATAGATGACCTGTACGTACTGCAAGCAGACGTAGGATCGATTCGCTGGACTTTTGCCAAGGCGCGGCCACGTTTGTCTGAGCCAGAGAGCTTGGTTCAGGTGAGTTTGTAAACTGCTTTCCTGCAGACTCTGCTGCAGAAAAAGAAAGAAATGCACAGTCTGCCTTTGAACACGGCTGCTCCTTGCCCAAAGACTGTAACTGGTTGTATGAGTTCTCATGTCAGATGCTGAAGTGACAGCCTCGCCAAGTCGGGCATCCTGGTTGGTCTGCAGTGAAATGTGCTTCTGCCGCCGTAGGATTCCCTGCCGAGCATTTGTTGTGGTTGCTGCAAGTTCTGAACCACCATCGAAGATCCTTCGCAGTGTCGGTTTCGAAGGGTTTCGATTCTCAAGTGTGCGACATGCAATGACAAGACTCGCTGCATCTGCACTAGGCCGATTGCCATCTGAATCTACACAGTGCTTTGTTGATGATGCAGGGCTGGGGCTTGATGTTCGGGATTGTTCGGGATGCCAAATCTCGATCCAGGGTTGAGGCAGTGATAGCGACCTGCTTGGCTGTATTCTCATTCTTCATGTGACTTCGCATAAGGCCCAGGTGGTCTCTACATGTCTCCACTGTCATTACGCTGGTCGTGGCCGCACCGACCCCCTCCAGACAGGTGCAGCTGGTAAAAAAGCAGCTGGGATGCCTTGCTGGCTGAGTCTTGGGGGTTGCAGGAATGCGTATTGAGGTAACGAAAAGTCATTACCGCGGCCTGCTTCACAGGCAATAAGACGTTACGACATCTGGCTACACATGCGTCAGCTGTTTTTGGTGATAGGGTTGCTGTTTTTTGTGTTACCATCGCTTGGTTTGGCATTGCCTGCCAGGCTCATCGAAAGAAGCCTTGGGTCCGTTTCTCAAACATCTCAAAATATGGGAGAACTCTGTGTCTCGACGCGTGTTTGCCGCGTTAACTATCTTACCAATAATAGGCCTTCGCTCCGTGGGGGACTTCAAGGCAGCATGTTAAGCTTCATTGGCCGCCACGACCACCGCGTATTGCCGGCCCAGCTTATATGAGGCCATGTCAGCAGTATTGTCCAATGTGCAATGCATTTCATTTCGTTGTGGTGCGTCGTTGCATTCATGTTTCTGACATCACTATTATATGAAGCAGCACCAGCAAGCTCTGCCATTCGCCGCAAGAGCAATAGCTGAACGCGTAATGACGCTGTCGACGCGCCACACATCCACGTCAAATACGTATTAGGAACACGGATGAACACGGCATTCACATCGGGTATCTTGAATCTTCATATGTAACACTACTCGGTGCTGTGATAATTTTAAGCGCTTCGCGTCCTGCGCCTCGGCCTGACTGTGCTTGAAGCAGTTGCATTGTTTCGGAAAGCAACAGGTAGGCCACACAGGCGAGGTCTGCGTGAAGGAGTGCATTTGCTGTAGAATGTGTTCTTAAAGTCAGTATTCGTTTTCATGCTGAGGCTCTGAGCAAGAATCCCACGCGAATGGTTGCACATCCCTGCATTTTTTTGACGTTACTATGAAGATCGTATTACGCCTCTCACTGCAACCTCCCATGTGTTGGAAGATGTTGGAAGGGGAATGGGGAATCAAGCTTTGCAACGAAGTTCAAGACACAGCCCCAGACCCCAGAGTTCCCAGGCCTGGGCATCAACTTCACAGATGATGTAAGCTAGCCTGTCTTGTTTCGCCCGCCGCAAGGAAGAGACAAGGGAAGGGGGAAAAGGAAGAGGCGGGGAGGGAGCGGGGCGGGGTGCCCCCAAATATCCCGCAGGTATGATCCCTGAGGATCTAAAGGCTTGCCCTTGCACGCGGACAACATAGCTGGTTTTGCTACACGCAGACAGAGCTAGTTTATTGAAGCCACTTGAGACAGAAACGGTTACGGCGCATACATGCAAGTTTTATGCCATCGCTGCAGGTACGTGACATGACTGTAAGTCCTGACCCCCTGGGGGCGTCAGGGATTGTAGAACACTCACAAACAGACTCTAGATAGGGCAGGTATGATCCCTGAGGATCTAAAGGTTTGCCCTTGCATGCGGACAACACTTTTGGTTTTGCTACACGCCGAGAGAGCTAGTGTCTTGAAACCACTTGAAACAGAAACGGTTACGGCGCATAAATGCAAGTGGTATGCCATTGCTGCAAGTACATGACATGACTGTAAGTCCTGACCGCCTGGGGGCGTTCAGGATTTTAGAACAGAAGGGGGGGAGGCGGAGGTGGGGCGAAGCGGGGCGGGGAGGGGGATGAAAAGCGACAATTGGGAAATCCCGACAAGCCCCAGTCTCCGCCAACAAAATTTCTCGACACCGCTTGCCAATTCGGAAACCAATTTTAAGGTGGGGTGGGCTTCGATAACGGGGGGGTGGTTCATTGAGGACGGGATTAAGAGTGTGGGAACCTCTGACCGCTTCGGCCGGGGCCGAGGCGAATAATGCATGTTGTGTTCTGCAACTCGTACGTGCTATGGCCTGTGTTGTCATGATGCGCCACGCTTCCGATGTGTTCCGTTATCATTTCGAGATAGTCTACGACGTGTTTTTTCAAGTCGTGCGCTGCTCACATTTTACAGAGGTGCGTCAAAGTAGTCGCCGCGAGATGCGTTCGCGGCATCGGGATGGACATCAGAGATGTGGTGTGTTTGTTTGTGTGGCAAGTTTTGCAAGTTGTGCGTAGTCATGGTGAGTGCCGGAGGGATGGCTGCGGTGGTGTGAAATGATTGATGGACCATGGACGGCGTGGTGGCTGTTTCGCAGGGTTGTCAGAAGCACAGTGGCTGGAAGTGCAGAGCCCTGAGGCCTTATCATGCGCAAGCAGCAGCGCTTGAAGAATGGCTCGCACCTTAGTTTCGCTGCGTGACTTGTCGCTCATGGGAGTTTCCTGACAGCTCAAAGGTGGCCAAGATCCGCCTGCAGAGCTGGGCCTGGGCCTGGCACACGGCACTCAAAGCACTGCAGGGCCCTAGCCACACTGACGTGCTAAATGCTGCCAAGGTGGCATCTTCCAGCCCTGTCAGCACCTTGGTTACGCAAACAAGGCAAGGGCAAGGGTTGGGTCCTGACTCTCACTCTGAAAGGAGCTTGTCTTTGAGAGGCTGGTGGAGTGGCACATGGCTGTCGTTTCGTCGTTTCATGCACGATGCAAGCAACAGCGACATTGAGCATTTTGACCGACCAGGAGAATGTCCCCACAGCCTCTGGCGAGGCCATAGAAGTTGACTGCAGTCGAGTCCTGTTCATGCGGGTTTCGTTGGCCAAATGCAGGACTCTGCAAGCTTTTCCACGTTCGCCAGGTGAATCAGAAGACACAATGGGAAGATGAGGCCACGAAGGCATCGCAGAGACTGTCTCCGTTGGCAAATTTCTCGGGTGGTCTAGTGCAGCCTTGCAGTGGCTCTCCAAAATGGCGCTGAACGCTTGAAGTGTAAAACACAGCACAGCACAAACCATGTCCGACTCCGACTCCTGTTCGTCAGCTGCAGTCCTCTTGGCAGGATTTGGCAGATGCCCGCTGCTCCATTCTAGCAGTTCAGGAGGCCATGCTTGGAGCTGCAAGTTAGTTCATGTCAGTTGCATCGGACGATATCGGACCGTCCGTTCCGTCATGCCAGTCCAGATCCCAAACAGTGAAGGTGCATCTATTGTAGAGTTCAAGCCCTTTGCACACAACATCATACAACATCATAGAGCCTTTCCTGGAGTATAGTTGTGAATCCCAAAGCTACGCCATGAGTCCAAAATGCATTCACGCCACTGTGGCGGGAGCACTGTCACTGGCCCAAAAGCACGATCAACATCGGGAGGAGGAAGTGCTCAGAATACGACTTTTGAAGGCGGAAGCTGGAGTCCCACCCAAGTGTGACAGGCACTGTGGCTTGGAACTACGGGGTTTTAAGACCACACACGACACGGCCGAATGGGAGCGCGATTCAACAGGTAGTGGACGTATAATAAACCCGGCAGGCTGGTGCCTGCCACTCGCTGTCGTGGCAAAGAAGCTCGTAGAACCTCATGGTGACCCGTAGCGTTACCACACCTCTTGTGCAAATATCATCTATCTCGGGATGCGATAACTTTCGGCTGAGCCTTGCGTTTTCGGAAGCCAACCCTGTGACCGGAACTCCTCAACGGCTTCAAGTGCAGGGCCAACCTAGAGACTCATCCAGAACTCAAACCGTACTTAAGCAGTCCGACAAGCTCGCGCGAGCCCACAAGGAGAAAGCCTCTTTGCTCGCCCTCACAAAGCAGAGTGGGTGCCTGGCTCAGTGAAACTGCCAGTGAACCACTTGCGGGAAGCAAACTGCTTCTACCTTTGTGGGTTCCACGGTGGGTCTCACCACAGCACCTGCTGCCGACGCATGCCCTTTAATCCCTGGCCCTTGCATGAGGCTTCGCGAGTACACCTTTGACCGCGTCTTCGGCTGGAATCCCAAAGGGATGGACACCTCCAATCTGGAATTGTGAAATATGCGCATGTCTTTGCACACTCTGTTGGCACATGTGATCAGTTGCCTCCTTCCACTGGCTTTTCTCCCGAGTGGGCTCACTGAGCCGCTTGACTTTCGCCTCGCGGCGGGAAGTGAACTTCATGGCTTTGCTGTGAGCACGGAGTTGTACTCGTGCAAGAGACCGCTTGGCCACGAGACCGACGAAGGTGTCTGGATGTTCATGCCAACTCGTTTCCCTATCCGAGCGATCCATAAGGTGGTTCTAGGAAGTGCTTTTCACTGGATTCCCACCAGTCTGATGTGGGCCGACCGCCTCGCGAAGCACAGTACATCAAGAGCTTCAGCAGAACCTCCACGAGTGGTTACAGCGACCTAGAGTGACTCTGAGGCAACAGACATCATCAGCCAAAGAAAATTTATACCAGTGTGAAATATGCGAATGGGCCCACTGAGCCGTTTGACTTTCGCCTCAGCCGTGAGTTGCAGTTGTTAAGAGGAATGGTATGAAACGCCTTCTGACGCCTTGAGCCTGTCTCCTGCAACGCCTGTGTCATAGCCTGGAAGGCCGGATTGTCCACGCAAGCTGAGGCGAGCGCGCGGAGCAGGCGGACATATTTGCTGGCTCCGCGCGGCGTTTGGCACGGATCCCCAGCGTTCGGTCTTCGTGTGGTGCTTGAATATGACGTACTCAATGCCGTTGTTTTCTTGCAGTCGCTAGTGTGAAACAGGGGCCTCCACTGTCCTCCAATGTTGCTCGACCAGCAGGCCATGGAGTTTTTGAACGGTACGAGTACAGCACCAAGTCTCTGACAGTTTGTGCATGATGTCCAATCACGTCAGGCTTCCCTTGCTTGGAACTTGGATGCAGTGCAACGCCCTCTGGGGCTCTTATATATGACACGGTGATTCTGTACAGCGAAAGCTGAGCTACCGATCCAACAAGGTGCGAGCATCATCTGCTACGGGCAAACTGCCAGCGGCAAGACTCACACCATGTTCGGGCCGTCCAGCCGGCCAGCATTTCCAAGACTTTCCGACGGATCCTGCCGAATCCCGCCTAACTCATGTGCGGTGAGTGAGCGAGAGAGAGCGAGGAAAGTCGACATCATCAGCAATAAGACGCAGACCACCTTCAAGGTTGCCGGCAAGGACGTTCAGACGAAGGGGAAGGACCACATCATGACCGTCCTGGGGAGCCCCATGGCATTCCACCTCACGCCTGCCATCGTTATAGCGGCGATGCAGACCAGGGGGAGACAAGCCTTCTGGACGCACCGGGGGGAGTTAATGGCAAAGGCTCCGATTTCAAAAAAGATGATTTTGCATACGATGTTGGTACGCCAATCAGCCCTATGGGGCTGCGCCACGTGGCCGTGCCACGCACAAATATTGAAGCAAGCGAACTCCATCCAACTTGCTCATATCAGAGATATGTCGGGGATGCGAAGGGGGGATGGCGAGGATTGGGCCACCTGGAATCAACGCACTCTGCGACGAACCAGGGGGATACTCTTCCGCCATGGGATCACCAAGAAGCACCCTGCAGCCAGTAGATGGTCCACATTCATCCTTGAACAGATCTGGGGACTGCTGGGCCATATGTGCAGGGGAGACCCCGTCGGGGGACAACTCCTCCGATGGAGATGCCTAGCATGGTGGAATGCCAACCGACCGCCGTACGGCAACATCCGGCATGCGGGGCGCTTCAACGCATACATGGACATCGACCGGCAAGTTACCTCTGTAGCGGGGATTAGCGGGGGAGAATTGGCACACCATTGCTTTGGACAGAAGCCAGTGGTCGGGACTCATGCAGACATGGCTAAACAAGTATGATGTACCATGGGCATCAGGACGACAGACAAGTATCGCGAACTTAGCGACGCACAGAAGTACTAGCCCGGAGAACAGGGAAGATGAGCCTGCTCCCCTCCCACCTCCGACTGCATGATGACGCAGAGAGCGGAACAGCCCTCTTCGGATTTGCAGCCTATAGGGGGACCAAGATCGAGGAGCCTCTCCGCGTAGTAGAGTTGAAAAGACAGAAGAGAGCTGCAACCATGTGACTGTGTGCAAGTTCTTGGCGTTCCTGTTCTGCAAGACGACGAACAACTAGTTGCCCAACATACGCCACAACTCATGCTCCTACAGAATGCCCGCCACGCCCCAGTAGTGCTGCAGAGATCTCCGAGAATGCGATCAAGCTGAATAACAGGGGGATCTTGTTTGAACGTGATCAACCTGATCTACCGCGCGCTCCTTGGCTCGAACATCATGTCGTTGTCAACGGGTACCTACATTCTCCTCCTACTTACGTAACCTTGTGCTGAACAGAGAGCTTTCGATCTGTACTGATCTCCGAGCTACACCAAGTACGCCTACGCAGAGGCAAACAGAAGGATGATCGATATGAAAGCTGTCGTCCTCGTCTTCACCAGTCTGGCGGGGAACGGTGGCGGCACCCCACCCCAGGGCGGACCAGGGGGGACAGCCCACCATGCCAACAGCAACAGCGGCAACTCGCCCCAACCACCGCAGTCTCCGCAGCAGCCACATGCGCCAGCAGCGACGACGCAGCAAGCACCGCTCCCAGGGGGAATACCACCGGCACCCTGGATGCCACACTGGATGCAAGACCCGAACGTTGCACCGCCGACGCAGCTTACCTGGCAATCCACCCACGTCACCCCCCAGGGAGTGCCATACACCACGTGGGGTGGATACTCCATGACGCCAGCCACAGCATTTCAACAAGGGGGACATACGCAGGTGTATTTCCCACCTCCAGCATACCAAATACAAAACCAGCAGATGCCACCACCGATGCAGCAGCCACGACAAGCCAGCTCCAGCACAGCACCACCACAGCCACAGACTCCCACACAGCCGGCCTACCAACCAACAACCAACCACGGTGCCACAGCCCAGGCAACGCACTTTCCACAGTCAGCTTGGGACATCCCCACCCCCCCCACCTCTGCAAGGGGGGACCCCACAGCTCAAGGACAACCACCACACACGGTCCCAGCAGGGCCCTTCTACAGAATGGGATATGCCAAGCCATATAACCCCGACGATGACCCGTGGAACACCCCCTACTCCTCGCCGCGCCATGAGGAGGATACAACACCGGCCACCCCGTGTGACACCGGAGCCACGCCAGCAGCACTGCAGCAGCCTGACCGTGAACAACCACAAGCAAGACCACACAACACCCAGAGTCACCAAACGCCACAGCCCCCTCCAACGCAAACCAATCCCACAGACATCGACGACCCGCCCTCGCTGCCTCCGTGGGATGAGCATTTGCTTCAGAACACGCCCAACACACCCAACACACAGGCAGGCACCAGCGGGGGAGTGGCGGCAGCCAGCAGCAACCCCGAGCAAAGCATGTTCACAGAGCAAGAGCTCCGCAATCAAAGAGAATGGTATGAAGGCCAGACAGGCACATACCAGGGGGAAATCCCCCCCGAGATGGAGTGGTCCGGATCCGCGCCCGCTGCCACGGAGCACCAGCCCCAGCCCATCGACACGACCGGTGTAGAACAGCAGCAGAGACCACCTCCACAACAACCACCGCACTCTGACGCAACCAGCGGGACCACCCCGACACAGCAACCACATGCTGCCCGCCGACCACCCTGGGAAACTCCCGGATGGGGTGGAATTCGCACACAGCGCCCTCAGCCCGGGGGAAGCAGCCGCCATAGTCACCCGCACGGGGATTCATGGCAATCCCGAGAGGCTACAGCTGGCCACGGCTCACAGAGAGTAGCCAATAAACGTGGCAAATACACCTTCAAGCAGCTGCACCGAAGCAACCGCCAGCTACGCAGGCCCCCTCCCCAGCCACAAGAAGGGCCAGGCTGGGGATACCAATTCGCACAAGACCACCCGACGACCCCAGAAGCAGGGGGAGTCACCAGCAGTGACAACAGCAGCAGCAGCCAGTCGTCACCCACGGAAAGCTCGAATACATCGAACGGGGACCATACATGGAACGACCACACGCAGCCCCACACCGACACACACGCAGACACGACGGGGGAGAAAGCCGCCAACCAGGCCCGGGACGAATGGGAAGCCAGAACCAGCAGCGAACCCGGCGCACCGCACAGGCCAGCCAACCAGCAGCAAGGCGCACCAACCCATGACCCGGGCGCATGCGGCCGCACCTCGCAACCTGCCGGCGCCCACGCCACGACACCAGCCGCCGACTCAGCAAATCACAGCATCCCTGACCGACAAGATGAAGCACTCAACTACCCGCCGCACATACAAGTTTCCCCCAACGCGGCCTACACGATGTACCAACTCACACATGGCTGTTGGGAAACCGTCGTGCAGTACCACCCAGACTACATCCCTGATATGGGGGACGAAAATCCACAAACCGACCCTACCACCGGCCTACATGTGGCCATGCAGGGGGATCGTGGCCCCGCTGACACAGCACCCCCGTTCAGCGCGGGCACGCGCATCCGCTTCTCCCAGGTCGGCAGCACGCTATAGTATGGGTTTGTGGTGGAAGCTCCGACGGCACACAACCATGAACCCGGCAGCTTCATTTTAGCAGAGGGGGACAAACTGTCCTTCGGAAGGGGGAAAGCAGGGCACTGGTACATGGAGCTTGAGCAATACAGTGCCACAAGCTCCCCCGAGATACAGCAAGCACGACAACAAGTTGCACGAAGACAACGAGGTCGGGGGAGCGCCTCGTCTACGACCACCCATGCCGATAACTCCAAGCCAACACCACCGGCCCAGCCACAGACGCAGCACACACAGCCCGCCAGCCAACAACGCAACCACACAGCCCGGTCTTCCACGGACCCGCCTCCCAGAGCGGCTGCACCAGACTCCTCCCACACTCCAACCAGCAGCAGCCCCAAGCACGCAGCTGCAGCAGCCAAACAGACCTTCTACGACACCGTCAGGAGCAAAACCGAGCCTGTGCCTGACACGACTACGGGGGAACAACACCAGCAGCACCCCCAACCACAGCAAGCACACGAACCACAGGACACACACCCCCTCCGGGAGGGCAGACAGCCCCGCAGAGGACAGCAACAGCGACTACCCGACAGTGCCACGCACAGCCAGCACCCCACCGCGCCATCCCCCACGGACGATGTCCACTTCTATGTTCTCGCTAAGGACAAGCGAGACATTGGCGGCAGAAACAAGCCCAACCCCAGCCCATCGCCGTCCCCACCAACACCAGACCATGATGCCAGCCACCTGATGCAGAGGGAGATCCAGCGAGCCCGCCCAACGAGCCGGGCCGTAGAACCACCGAGATCCGGGGGAGACACAACAGCACCTCACCCACCCACAGCTGCAGGCAATCTGCAACAAACAGCCACCACCATTCCACAAACACCTGCCACAGCAAGCTACCACCAACCTAACGAGCCACAAGCAACCGACACCCACACAACCCCACTTACGATCACAGCAAGCGACCACACTACCCTGGTATTGCCTGGACAGGCAACCGCGGTGAACAACCACATATATCCACCACCGCACTCTTACCTCCCCACGGAGGGGAAACCAATCTGGCAGCAACTGGAAACACACCTCATCGCCATCCGGCGCCTCTCCGAACACCTGCCAGGGGGAAGACCCATACAAGACATTGCAGACAGTGCGCTTGTGGATGTCCTCCTCTACTCTGATGCAGATGCACACATCGCAGCAGTCTCCGCAGACATAACAGACAGGGGGAGCACACAGGGGGAAGACGCTGAACGTCTCCCCAAAAGGCGCAACCCCCCCCCGGGGAAGATGACGGCGACTTATGCCGTTCGCCGGATGGCGGACCTTGCCCGCATGCAACTCTCGCAGCATGCCCATGCAAACATATGCCATGATGAGTTCACTCCATGCATAGATTCACTTGTGCAATGGCTACAGCGCCTCGCAGGGGAATGGATTGCCGAGAGGGGGATCCCATCCCTTATGCGCTTGCTCCGCGAGTTGCTCCTCAAGATCGCTGGGGGGAGCGCCGCCATGGAAGAAGACGACTGGCGCCAACTACTTGATGTGTGCCTCTCGCTTCAAGCCCTCCTCGATGCCACAGAAGGGGGAACGGCATTGGAGCAAGACCGATCTGCAGACGTGGTGAACTACGAGGTCTCGCTCCACCAACTTCGTGCGGAACTCCCATCCTGGGGGAATGCAGTACGACGCGACGTCCAAACAAGACTCTTAGAGCTGCTGCACCAGAACTCGGCTCTACTGACCTCCGGCAGCGGGGGAACCGGTGCTACAGGCTCTGCGCAACCATGGTGGGCTCAAGACAGGCACCATGGTATGGGGGATGCAGCACGTGCAGAACAGCAAACGCAGATGGAGAATGACGCCGAGGGGGATGCAGATGACCTGTCGGATGCATCCCATCGCCGACGACGTGCCCTGGCCGAGCACATTCACGAGTACTTCTGAAAGCTTGCCGGCAGTGACAGCTTAGGCTCGGGGGATCTCCAATGTTCAGGGGGATTCACTAGTGTGTCCACTTGTCGGTTAGCCTTCTCTCAGTCTGATGCCCCAAGGAGATCCTTTTAGCAGTAAAGAGCGGAAGAGGCCCCTCCCGAGGTTTTGGTTCTCTTAGTATTTCTTTGTGTTTATTGATGTTGTCTGCAGTTACAATTATCTTCGTGCCCGAAATGGGGAACCTCACCGCTTACAACGTACTACGCAGCATTACCAAACGATGCATGCCGAAGTTGTCGTCTCACTTTGACAGCTCTCCACCACCGTGCCTTGCTCATGTCATCGTTACTGTTTTATTTACTGTTTCTAGGGAGATGTTGGTCCCGGAGCACGCAGGGGAGAGAACCAGGACGCTTCCTTTCTGCCACATGGTTAGGGGGACAAGCCGCTGCATTACTCACTGTATCTTATTTCCCATGTTCTTTCCTGAATGCATGTCCGCCCCTGACGCTACAGCTCACGGCAGAGAAAGGGGGAACCAGCGGTACATACTTGCCATGCTCGCAAAGATGTGGGGGAACCCATCCTACACGTGAACTCATACTTTGCTTTCTGGGGATGCTCACTTTGCAACCTTATCTTTATGTCTTCTTTTCCACTGATGGGGGAACCATATCTTTTTCCGAGCTTTGACTGTTGTAGCCCCTTAAAGCCTCTAATCAGGGGCGCGCGTCTCGGCGCGGGGGGCCTGACACGCCTCCTGAACCCCGAAGTGAAGTGAAGTGAACTGAAGAGAGCGAGGGAGCAAGCGAGCGTAGCTGTATGCACTCGAGATGCCCTTGTGGGGACACCTGGGTTGAGAGGCCCACCACCCGAAAGGCTCATGCTTTATTTCTAAACTGCTGGGGCACCTGAAGACTTGCCTTTGTACAAGATGCTACCAGCTGAATGGTCCTGTGCTGAGCTGCGCATGGGCAACTGTGAGGCATTGCGATACCAGGTTTCAGGGTGGAAGAGATCGGGACCTGCAACTTCTGGCTCCTGTGTGTTTTAATTCCGGGCCACCCGACTCTCTCGTTCCGGGCACCCACTGTCCGTGTAACTACAGTCCAAGCCCATCACAGCAATACTGTGGGAGAGAGACCGGGCTTGATGCTCGGGGGGCTTGACTCGCCGCTTAAGCCTGCAAGAAGAGAGATCATACATAAAAGCATAAATACTTCAGTACAATTGCCAGGCCACAGAAAGCGCTTCCGACGACGTCACCGGAACTGCAGGGCTTCCATCTGAGAATAAGATGGTTGACAGCGAGGTGTAGTGGCTCCAGGAAAACCAAGGTCAAGCAGTTTGGCAGTCTGACAGGCTTCTGATGCATACCTGTAGAGTCCATGACCCACAAAGCGGCTGAGGTTTGGTTCCAAGAACCTGCGCTGAGGTGCCGGCGACGAAAAGGGACCGACAGTCTAAGTTTGGATGATGCCAGTCATGCTGGACAAGGTCTTGTTGACAGTCTTCGCAGGTCCCCGAGTGGGGCCTGGATAATCACGGCTAGGTCCCATGAGGTACTTCAGTTCCTCGAGTCCTCAAGGAACGGACCATTGGAAAGATGGCCTCTCAGAGGCCTCGATCCTCCTGAAAGGAGAACCTACCGCAAACCGAGAGTGGCAAGTCCACACGAATACACACTCACGAGACAAGCGAGTTTGTGTTTGCAATGGCTCCCGAGCACGTTTGCGTTTAGGTTGGCTCCACGAGGAGCTTCCATTTTCAATCAGGAATCTTCTCTCCTTCAATATCGAAGTCCGGGAGGTTTTGCGGACCGTGGAGATCTGGCGCCAGCGAGGCATTGAGGCGCAGTGGAGTGACACGCCTAAGATTCCATGGCGGGCCATGCCTGGCCGACATGCAACATCACACAATCGCATTTCTGATCTCTGGCAATGAACCAGGTCCAGCTGTCTGCAAGCTATGTCGAGCTCTTCGGCAGCGAGGCCAGATGAGTCAGTTGCAGTTGGCTTGCCAAGGATGCAGGTACAGTCTGAAGTATTCTGGCAGTGAGAGCCCGTTTGAGGACTACCTGACAGCACATGAAGCGTGCACCACGTGTTCCAGGTCTCGGACCTCCTGCGGGATGGCCAGGCAGCGGTGTCCAACAGCAGATAAATCGCTGTCGAGCAGGTTTAGGCAAATCAAGCTCCCAACACTGCCAAGTACAAGTAGTGATTACAAGTAAGACTTCAGCCTATCTTATCCTTCGATCCTCCAGAGCGCTGTGTTTGCTACTCCGTGTGCATGTCAATCAATGTGCCTTCGGTCGGCCGGATACTCTCTCTCTCGCTCGCTCTCTCCGCGACTCTGTGTCTTTGTCGGTGAATCCTCATAGGACCCGATCTTTGTTGATTGGGCAGGCAGTGGTCGAGGCCATAAGTAATTGAGCATGCAGGATTGATGGATGTGAAACTCGACTCGCATCGGCACCTTCATCTTCAGGTTGTGGGGCAGGGCAGACATGGCCGTTATGCAGCAGTTCGTGCTACAGACCGCGTCGGGCACAGGCGCGGAATGATTCGGGTGGAAAGTTCTCACGTCCTCCGTAAGATAGACTCGCAAATCACACTTTGTTCGTTGCATATTGTGAGGTTCATGCCCCATGCTACTCTGGGCGTTTGTTGCGGATTGCCTTAACCGATCTTTGATTCTGCATTCGAGAGCTTTCCCAAACCCATTTCGAGGCAATGAGATGAATCGAACACTCGCCTCAGAATGTTTCTTGTCCACTGCTGAAACGGGCAGGCTAAGTGGAACTGACCCACGGTGAAAGGTCCTGGCTGAAAGGTAGGTTGTTGGACAGAGCTGTGCTTGAGCTGCGTTTCTCGGGTCTCGCAGAGTTAAGACCGATAGGCATGCATAGGGATGCATTCCTTCAACTCACAGGTATGTCTTAGACGGGCACACAGAATGCCACATCGAGCTGAAGTCTCAGCTCGTGCTACCAGCTGTTGCTTTCCTGGCAGCTGCAAGACACATACGTTTCGGGCTGGACCGAATCTGCAACTTTGATGCTTCCATTGTGAACAATCACTAGAGCATACTAGAGCACAGGCATCACAAATTGTTTGTTTTCAATGGCCCTGCCTCTGTGACCATCCCACCACTCCTTGTCCTGGTTCTCGCCGGGACTTTCTCTCGCTCACTTGCTATCTTCTAGCTTCTCTCACTTTCCCTCTCCCTTCCTCCTGTACACGCTTGCTCCCGTTCCCGCCCTCAGGCCTTACAGACCGATCACATCTAAGGTCTCTGGAGGAGGTCTACGAGCTCCTGCAACACGGTGAAGTGGCCAAGCGCCGTGCCGCCACCGCCATGAACGAGAGGCAGCTGACAAGAACTTCGACTTGGCAGCATGTGAGACAGGAGGCAGCTCCAAAGGCTGCATGCAAACACTCTGGCCTGTCGCTGCATGGGAGCAAAAGCATCGGAGCGGTGGAAGCTGCAATGAGGAGTGAGTGAGTGTCTAGCGATTCGTTTGAACTGCGCAGGTCCACTCGAGCGCACACTGTGTTTGTCCTTTCCCTGTCGGTGCAGCGACGACAGCGAAAGTCCTGCGAAGGCCGAGAACGGTGGGAATGCGAGAGTTCCTTGGGCAAACACGCCAGCAATGGAACGAGAAGAGGTTCCTGCCTAGATTATCCTAGATTCGTGTAGCCTTGCGAGGTGACCTGCAGCTGCCCGCTCGGAGGCGATGCAGTATGCATTGCAGCAACATGCAGCAACGAAGATTTGAGAGCCCCATGGTCAATCGTTTCGTGTCCTTAATGCTGCAGAAGCTGGCTTGCTCCCAAGCATAAGCACGTGCAGCCTGCGCTGAGCATGTCATGGTGCTATCAGCATGCAAGATTGCTGGGGGAGCACTATGATCCGTTGCGCATTCAGAAGCCGGGTCGGAAAGAATACTGCAGGCTACTGCAATGTTGTCCACATAGACGTAACAAAACCTAAAATCCCGTGCCTTTGACTCGGCCACATGCTGCTCGTGTGCTTGGCACTTATTGGCACCAGTTCCATGTGCTTGTTCAGCTGTTTGCAGCCTCTTCAGGGTATCGCACCGGTTGGCCCATGGTAAGCCCGATGCCCCACGGAGAGTAAAGCCCAATCAGGAGTCGTTTCTACTTCGCTGATCTTGGTGGATCCGAGCAGCTGGCAAAGAGTAAGGTGGAATCGGCTAAGGCCTGTCTGGAAGCAGTTTGCGCTGTGGGATGCACAACCAATGGGCTCTTGTCCGTCCCGAAACGGGTGTATTGTGATGGCACAGATTTGCATACTCCTGTGGTTGGTCGACTCATATTCAGCATCAGAGTCCTGAATTCTCGCCTGAGAGCAGCCTGGACGGACCTGGAAACTAGTGCCGAGAGTTGATGTGACTTTGCACCTTGCCGGTCTCTGCCTTGCAACAGGACGATAAGCAACGAGTCCAATTCTGGTAGCTGACCAAGTCTGACGATCGCAGTGCTGAAACCAAGTTTCAGGCTCGGGTTGTGAAGCTGCAGAGGCTCCTGTGACGGTGGTCGGCGGTGAGGAGCAGTGCCTCCCGCGAATTGCTCTCGGGAAGAAGGGGCTGCTGCTCGATCAGCCGCGCTATGGACATCCCTGTAGCCTGAGAGTGCAATGCAAGTTCCTGGTCTTTCAACAATCACCCGCCCGTCCCCCGTCCAACTGATTCGGGGCATTTGGATTTGAAAAGCTGCATGAAAAGGATTCGAGCCTCAGTAAGGCTCGAAGCTTGAAGCCCGGGGAACGAAGCTTGTCCCTGCCGTGACCATGAGCTACACCGGAAAGCTCTGACAGCTGCATATACACGAGTCACCAAAGTGTAAGCAAGGCCTCAAAATCGTGCTTGAGCCAGGCAGATCGGGCTAGGAAGAGCATTGGCCCTATGCACGTGTTTATTGGATGTTATTGATTCGGGAAGACGGTTGGTGATTTGTGAGAGAGACATGAGAGGCGAGGATGAGAGGAGGACTTGTGGATGGACTGTCCCGTTTGTTCTGTTGCACAACTTGCATGTCGCTGCAATACTGCCATTCGCAAGATTCACCATGCTCGGAGACAAGTCAGAACGACGGATCGACTGATCATATCTCATCATGTTGCCTTCGTTCTGGACAGCATTGGCTGTGTTTGAACTGACTTCATTTGCACTCCATGTTTGGTTCAGCTGGCTTAAGTGAGTCCATGTCTGCCATATTTGGTATGAGCCAGGCTCACGATGGCCTAGATTAGATGGCCGGAGCTGGTTAACAACACGTCTTGCAGCCATGTATGGTTAGTTCGTCATATTCGCCCATGGAAGTGGGAACAGCAGAAGTCAGAAGTGAGTAGAGAAGTAACATACTAAGGACATATCTGAAGTACATACAGCTTGAATTCTTTCCTCCAACGTCGGACACTTCTCCGCAGTGCGACAGCATGAACCCATCTCGGCCAAGCCTCGTGCACTTAGGATTGGGTTTCGTTTGTATGTCACATGGCAGGAGCCGCATCTCGTGGCAAGAGTTCTATCTCCATCGACAGAGGCTCCAAGAAACAATGAACATCAACAAGGTCGGTGCTGCATGGTGCTGCCAAGCTGAGCTCCCTGCCCAGCACAGCGCCCACGAGCTGTCGTAGTTCCATCGCCTGCAGGGCCTCTTCTCCCTCAAAAGTGTCATCGAGGTCCTCCACAGGCCGGAGGGCAGCTCGCACAGAAGACACGAGGGGCTTAAGTGAAACTTGTTGGCAGTGGGCTCTAGGAACTGCCAGAACCCTGGGTTGTTTGCATCGCTGCCAGAGGCGCTCTCGCATGGCTGCTGAAGGAGTGCCTTCCCATGCGCCAGGTCCTTCTTCGCGAGTTCGCAATTTGCGGGTGGGCACGTGCACATGAGTCGTAAGCAGAGAATGCTGTGCCGCATGCAGGATGCCATCAGATCAAGGAACTCGTAGCTCAAAGATATTCCGATCAGTGCACGCAGCCAAGGCTTCCATACGTTCCCTATCAGGACTCAAAGCTTACGCCTTCCTGCCACCATTGCTTCGCTGTACCATACCTCTGAACACACGGGACATGATCAAGATCGAAGGGCAATGCGAGGTGCAGGTCGTGCTAAACCCAACTCTGGATCACACCAATGAAGAAGGGCATCGCCTCGATGCTGCGCCCCAAACTTTAGCGATAGTGCGGGATTAAAAGCGGCATCTGAGAACTTGGTCTTGTTCGTGTGCACATCCTTTGATGTGAAGCAGGGTCTACATCAGGATATATAGCGCTCATTTGGAATATTGGTGAGTGTTTGATATCCCTACTTCAGGCATGTGCCTTTTAAACTGTCCGTGCCAGGATGCTGCTCCGGGAAGCTTTGGGTGGCTCGGCGGACGCCTCAAACTTCGCCGCATGCCGCATAGCCCCGTCACGAATGAAATGGCTCCGTCCATAAGCAACTCATGCCATATCCTTCCTTCCGCTTCACATTCGCATGCCTTGCGTTGTTCACAGGCACGAACCTTGATAATCACCACTGCGACTATGGATCCTGCCCATGCCGAGGACGCCTGGACAGTATCAGCCTGATTCGTACTCGGGAAGCAATCGATAGAATGGATTGATTGTCAATTTGGCATGCTCTTTTCATGCTGCTTTTGCTTGACAGGAATCGTTGCAGACGCTGCGGTTCGCGGAGACTTGTGCCCAGGCAGTCTCGAAGGTTCATGAAACGCATAGCGAAATCCTACATGTTCCGATTAGTTACATCACGACACGACTGGTATCGTCATTGTCGTTGCATCAAGTCCTCTCCTTTGCCACCGCTGCCGAGTACATCCGAGTATACTAGTCATTACTGGTCTGCTCAAGGCAGCCGAGGTCTTGGAGTCATTGCATGGGCGGGCTGCAAGCTGTTGCCCAACTGCCTTGCGGCGACAGTATCCGTTTCGAGCCTGTTTCAAGAACTGCTTGTAGGCCCACCTCATGAACATCGTCCAGCACGAAACCTGCACTTCGCAGATTCTGAAATTTCTGGGCCCAAACTCCCCCAGCGAGCTTTCCTCCTGAATATTTTTCAACCCCAAACCTTCAAGACAACCCTAGACATATGTTCTGAGTGATTCATGAGCATCTTCACACACAACCCGTCAACTCACACGGGGCGTTTAGCTTGAAGGCCAAACTCAAATGTTTCATGTGTTTGAGTGCTTCCGTATGAGAAATATATCAGGCATCCAAACTAGGAGAAGTGTGTTGTTTGTCAGCGTTGCGGCTTGGATGTTTCCGGGCAACCCCCGAGTGGCGTTACTTCAAAGGCTGGATACACGACGTTCGGCACGTGCGCCCATGAAATGTAAGCATTAGGAGACATTTTACAGCACTGCATCCCAACACGAGTCGTACATTCAGATCTGCACGAAGGTCCAGAAACGTCGAGAGGCAGATCAGGCAGCTGAGCGCGCGCAGGGTCTGCAGACACCGTCGGTGAACGTACCTTGCGCAGTCTTGTAATTCTTGACGAAGGTTGGAAGCCGATCATGATCCGGCATGCGCTACAGTAGCTTAAGCACGGCATGATACGGTATGATGATTTAGAAGTCTGGGAGTGTCGGTTTGCCTTTGTTGTGGACGATTCGCTGTGATTGGCAACACAGCCAGTTCATGTAGAAATCGGGAGATCAATTGATGCTTCTTGCGGCGCGAAACTGATCTGTGTCAAGCTGGTCTTGTGCGGTTGACTGTTCATTGACATTTCTCATCCTTTGCGTCTCGGTCGTCTCCTCGAGAGCACATGCTGACGTATTTAGAAGTGATGAAGAGCTTCGATGTTGCAGCCCGATGTTCGCATTAGCCCCAGCCCCCAATGATACATCAACCTTCATGTTCAGACCTACATCGAAGTCCACAGCATGCTGCTTTGAAGACATGTTGCAGTAGGCGTGCGCCTTTGAAAGCCCGGTCGCGTTTGCAGGCCGCTTCCATCACCGTCGCGCTTGAGAAGATTGAGCAGGTGTTCGATTCTACACTTGTGTCGTTCAGTTTACCCGGAAATGTCCATTTGCACTGGTCATGGGGCTTTTGATTCCAGACGGTTGTGCAGTGCTTCTTTGACGGGACAGTTATGGGCAGTTTAAGATTGTATGCAGTACACAGCTAAGCCCAGGTTGTGACTCTCCATCGGACGAAGTAGGCAGGTACTCCTACAGTCGGTACGAGATCTAAGCTTCAGCGCTCAGCCCCTTCATCTCCGAATCCGACAGACCGAATTCGCTTGTGTCTTCGGGAACTTGCAAACAACACGACCGACGTCAAAGCCGTGGCAGCAGTTTACGAGGATTGATAGCCATACTTGTCCCACTCCTCACAGTTCGTCACACCCAAGTTGTCCCAAGTTGCAGAAGCCCGACCAGGACATCAAGATACTTCAAACGGAGATCGCACGCAAGGACAGCCGCCTGGTATCTGTGCCCCTTTGGATATGTAAAACGAAGATGCATCTGCAGAGTGACAGGCGCGATCAGGCAACTTGTCAGGCTTAAGTCTTAAGTTAGCTTCAAGCTGACTTTTCAACAGGAGGTGGCAAAAGGCATTGATTTCCGGAGAGATGCTGCGCTGACGAGGTAGACCCGAACAGTGTCGGCAAACGATAGCACCGAAAGATCCAGTTTCAGGTTGTGTTTCTCGTCAACACCAGCAATACCAGCACCAGTACCGGCAGCACAACAAGAAACGTTCATCCCTCCTTGCTCCCAGTGTCAGAGAACTCCAGACCCCATCGCAGAACCTGCTTCGCAGAAGAGGAGCGCTGGGAGACACGCCTGTTGCGGCGCAGGGACTTGGACACCGTGGCGGGCGAGTTCGGTGAGCTTGGGTTCCAAGTGCATGGCGACAGGTGCACAGCATTATGTACCAAGCGAATTCATGACCTCCACATGGCACATGACCGCCAGCAGCACAGTCATGGCGAAGAAACCACGTCCCTACGAAAGATGATTGACAATGTTTCCTTGCGAAACCGGCATTTCAGGACCATCTGACTTTCAAGTTTTGGACATGTGCAACACATGCCTGGAACCATGCAAGAGAACGTCATGGTCTAACTGATTTGTGACTCGTCACTCTCATCGCGGATTTCATATAATAACACACGGATCACACACTCATGAACGGCATGACCTCTCGCATCGCTGTGTGCAAGCTTGTTACCTCTTACGACGTGTGTGTGTGTGTGTGATTGTTTGTGTGTGGGCTGTTGAGTTTGTGTGTGTGACTGTGTTTGTGTGTATGTATGTACGTATGTATGTATGTATGTATGTATGTACGTATGTACGTATGTACGTATGTACGTATGTACGTATGTAGGTGTGTGTGTGTGTGTTTGTGTTTGTGCGTGGGTGGCCGGGTGGCTGGCTCTGTGTGTGTGTGTGAGTGTGTGCCTGTGAGTTTGTTTGCGTGTGTTTGTATCTCTGTTTGAGTTTATGTTTGTGTGTGTAGGTGGGTGTGGGCGGGGGGTGGGGGGAGGGGGGGGGGCAGGGCATGGCTGAGAAATGAGCGCATGTGCTCTCAAAGTGACAGCTCCAGATTGAGATGCTGGTGACAACCTGACAGTTGTCTTGACGATACGCTTGGGTACTGTATGTCATGCCCCTGTCAACCGCGCCCACTCGACACCAGCACATCACAATTTACGTTCCACCGGCCGAAGACATGCCATGATGCACTCTGTGAACAATACTAAGTAAGCAAAGTTGAAATAATCGACAGTGCATGTTGATGTTCACAGTAGTGACAGTCTTAACTACAAACCTTCGATCTCCGAGGGAAGCTCCAACCGTGGAGCGTACGGAAGTCATCCCAACGACTGTGCTGGTTGGGGCCGAGGCACGACATGGTATGGCAGTCAGGGTAGCAAACACAACTTAGGCTGAAGCTCTCCATAGCTCTCCATACATGCATGCTGTGTTGATTCTGATGTTAAACTGTTAAACATCGCATGTCGCATGCGGCTTACAGCGAGCAGTTCAGCAAGCAGGTTGGATCGACTTGCAAAATAAGTGGTTGTGCACCATTTTCGATGCACAGGAGCCTCGAATGGTCAGAGTTGTTCGCCTCATGTCAGGCTGAGCGTTCCCAGCTGGAAATGTTGCTGCAACGTCAGGCTGGCAAAGGGTTTTGGAGATGTCAAGACGTTTTGTAATGCAGGAGATATGCAAACCAACTTGGTGTTTGCCTTTGATGTTAAGACCGACTGCCAGTGCATCCTTCACGCTTGCCGCTTAAACGGCAACTTTCACTTGTCAGGCAGAACTTCAGGGCCTTTGCAGGGTCACCGATTTCGGCAAGGACGAACCCCTGCATTCTGTGCTCACTCTTGTTCGTGAATCCAGCCTGTCAGCAAAGAAGGTTTCCGAGAGCTAGTATGGTAGTTTCCGAAAATAAGGGGTACCTTGTTTGGAGGTCCTTATAATACGGATCCTACTACTTTTTAGGTCCCCTATTTTCGGAAACCCCCATGTAGCGAAGTAAGTGGATTGCACATTGCTGGAGAGTCTTGGATCGTGCAGGCCCATCCCAAGGAACACCAGCGCTCCGCCAGTAATTTGCTCTACGCCGCATAGACTGCTCGCTCCAGGACTATCGCAGCATGCGAGATGAGGCAACGAAAGGACTCCGCGCAGTTCTGATGGAAGCTGTGGCAACTCTTGCTTTTGTTGCTTTCATCTTGTTTGATTCATTGCTTTTTGTGGGACTGCAAACCTGTCAATGGGGATACACTTGCGACTAATCACCAGCAGATGTCCCCCGGGTGTGCCACGGATGTCGATGGAGCTCGACAGTCAAGTCAGTACCAGCCATCAACGCAGGGTTGTATGTGAGCGAACTACTTCGTGTGGAATGCGTCTGATTACGTGAGCTCTGGTGAATTGCTTTCCGGCTGTGGTGTGGGGACACTGCTTGTATGCAATTACATGAAGGCTTGCCTACTCTCGACCGCTTCTACATTGCTGAACCAAGTAAACTCCAAGCTCTTCAATGACGAATCGGCTGGGGCAAGCTGGGTTTGCTGTTGGGGGAACGATTCCAAAAATTAGTTGTGGACCTCAGCGCGTAGTGGAGACTGTGCGGACGGTTGCTGAAACTGCAGAAAATGCTGCGCGTCCAATTCAAAAGCTTGCAGCGAGAAGCTCCGCGATTCCGACACTAGTTCCTGCATAGGACTTCAACATTAGAGAAATTTACGCTCCAATTTCGACCAAGCTCGTCCAGCCCAACTGTCCGCAGGCGTTGCCTTGCGAAGTGATTTAGCGAAAACTGGTCGAAGCGTAGAACTGTAAGACGGTCGGGCCCGCTGTAGGGTTAAGTCATGCCTTCGAATTACAGGTGCAAGTCCAGAAGCCAAGCATTGCCGGGCTGATTCTGATTCTGCCGCTTTTGTCGACTACTAGCATCAGTAATTGATGCTTGCTGCCCGCAAGCTACACCTTTGTTCGTAGTTGTACCCCTTGGGGACTGAGCGCTATGTCAGTTGCAGTATACTACTGCACCTGCATTGCACCAGCTACGGATGGCGCCCAGACAGCCGATTTCCGACGGCTTGGAGACCTTCAGATTTCACACAAGTCGGCAAAGCCGGGCAGAAAGCAAATCGTGTACACTGCTACAAATACAAATCTACTCGAACGGAGCTGGCCCTCCTGAACGAAAAACAACAGCCCGGTCCAAACGCTTCAGATACAGGTGGCATCTTAGAAGTGTCGATTTCGGAAACAAGACCCACACCATCGAACACCGAACGAAAACTTGCATAGCACGGCCCAGCTGTCGCAAACGCTCCATTGCTTGCGGCAGATAAATGTCTTCGCAAGCCGAAAATGCAGCCAGTCGCGCTGGATGCTTGCTGCAAGCGTCGAAGACACAGGGCACTTCCAGGTGCCACTGCCTTCACAGATGCAAGCATTCTCCAAAGGATCCAAAAGGTCTGACTGAGGCCATGCGCGTTTTGTACTGCATGCTAGGAGCTTCGGATGGTGGCCGCGGTGTGGAGTTCTGGCTCCGTGATTTCGGCGCTTGGTGCTCGGCAAGCTTGTGCAACACGGGATGCTCAATCAGGGCACACATGACCTGAAAGAATCTAGGGTCAGAACGCAGAAGGTGAGTGTGTATATATATATATATATACATATATATATATATATATAGATATAAGTATGTATGTATATATTTAAATATGTATATATCTATATATACATACACGTCCCCGACGTTGGCGCCGCGGCTTTCAGCACAGAAGTCAATCAGGGCTAGGATGTGGCCTGTGGTCCCTGGTCCCACTTGAAGCTCGATCTGCCATCAAAGTTGCGGCCATAGGGCAAAACGGTTTTAATGAATCACAGGTCTTTTGTTTGCCTCGCACTGGGCGTCATAAGGCCCGTACCAAAGCCAAAGATTTCGAGGATGAGGCCAGGGCATTCGCGTCCTCGAGGTTGTTATAACGTGTGCTGTATCCTTGCAGTGACAACAAGGCTTGCCTGTCCTACGTGTTTGCTCAGAGCTTCCAGTTTGCTGTCTGACTTGGGCTTGAGAATCCGTGAGACGGGAAGCTGGCAGGATTCTTCGCGAAGCCATGTCGTAGGGTGGCATCGCAAGACTATGACATGTGAATTATGCCCATGGTGGGGCTTTTACGACCAGGACATGCCTGGAGCGGGGTAGGGAGATTGCCGGATGAATGGTATCCTCCGTCGCTCATGGAGTCTACACAAGACGGATTCGCTCAGCCTCGGAAAGATTCGTAGATGACCACAGGCGGCCTTATACTGCTTAGCTGTCTTAGCTTGCTTGCCGTTGATGTCTTCGTTGATCAGGCAGTGCTTGCCGGGGCCTTGCGGCTCCTCTTCCGCTCGGCAAAGCACGCAGAGGTCCGCATTGAAACTTTCCACACAGATGTCCTTAAAGGTTTGCATAGGAGCAAGAAACACCACACGGAGCAGTCCTGTGTCAAACAGAGTGCTTGATGGCCGTCCTTGACGATTCTTGGGTGGATCTTCATTCACTACGCGACCCCACCTCTGCCTCTACCTCCGGGCCTGCGAAGTGCTTTGCGAAGTGCCCACCCCGAGAGTGGTAGATTATCCCTCCCCCTCGACGGTTCGTGGTGTATCCCTCTAGTGTAGCATGGGGTACTATTGAAACTCGATGTTACCATCATCATTCGCAATCCCGTCACTTCAGTCCAAGGCCTTTCAATTGGATTCCAAACAACGTGAAAGTAAATTACTATCAATTTGGACATAAACTGGATGTTCCATCATCTGACGAGTCCGAGTGGAAGCGGTCATATTTGCAAAACCAAAACCAATGAAAATGAATTGAGCGCAAAGTAAAATACACAAGGCCGAAGCATCATTGCTAGCTGAGGCTTAAAGTTGAGAAATGAATGCTAAGCTTGAGCATAGGCAAGGCCACAGACTTGAAATGCGTGAATGCACATTTCAAAGCTCTAACGGCACTGGTTTTCTGATCTTGGCAGTGGCCCGAGACGGTGTATTGCTCTCTCATTTCAGGAACGAGCAAAATAAAACCAACAACCTGACATTAAAAAGTGCACGATTACAGTGTCCCGTATTGTTTTGAGAGGTAGTCGACTTGCCCAACTTGCTGCTGGTCCCAAGCTTCAGTAGAAGACACAAAGACTTCAACGCAGGTTCGTTTAGTGAAAGCCTGCACGACCTAAGCAGAAAGCGGAGGGATTGGGGTTTGGGGGGGGGGCAGCCCCCACCTCATTGTCAACCACAATCTTTGCATGACGGGCAAGCCATTAACTACTAGTACCAGTTCATGTTGACAAACTCAGGTGAAACCACTTGAGGTTTGAATACCAAAGTGTTATCCAAGTCAGCTGGCGGTCGATTGCAGCCAGTGGCAGTCACCTTGACATTCAATCGTCAGTATGAAATCATCGAAATCCGAAAAGCAACAAGAATCAGAGAGGCTCAACTGCCGGTTGAAGCCAATAATTTACCTACTCAGTCGTACACATGTGACGTGGTCTTGTATGAAGAACCTGACGACTGTATTACTATTCAGCAGTCAGGCAAGTCCCTAACAGGCCATAACACTTGCAAGTTGTAACACGTGCATGAAAGACCGTGAGATCATTGACCCAATTATCGGAAGACAATCATCAGAAAAGAAGCAGAAGAGAAGACGAGAATGACCACTACGGTTAGGTATCTGAGAATATTATCTGGACAACATTATTGAAGATTGTTACGTTCTCCTAGCACGCAGGAAGGCTCTTCAAAGCCTGGGACGCTCCGAACCTAAGCTTGCCTTGAAGCTTCCCGGCTGCGGATCGAGATCGTCAGACCGGATGATGACGTCGATCTGTTTGATCAGCGCCTCCTTCCTTTGGCAAGATCGTAAGTCACTCCGAAAATGCACCGCCATGCAGATCTCCGCAACTTGTTCTGATCCGCGAGGTGGGGAACGGTCGGGGGGGTGGCTGGGTCGGGGCTGACACCCAAATCATCCCCCGGGGGTTACCAGGTAGTTGGTGGTAAAGGGGAGGGAGAGGGGAGGGGCGGGGAGTGAGAGGTGGGCTTGAACTGGAGAGACCCTCGACTTCACGGCCTACAATTATAAGAAGTCTTCCGTATGTTTTGAAACCCGGCGACCCCACCCAAAGAGGTACGTAGTGTAAAGCATTTAATTTGTTTCATCTGCTTAAATGTCCGCATATTCACAAACAGTCATCGTATTCCTACTGACATTCTGTTATTAGCACCCTATAACCTCCGGGCGAGACTCTCAAATGATTTTTTTGGGGTGCAGCAGAGTCTCGTTTGTTGTTTGTTAATACTTCTTAACACCCTACAGGGTTTCTCCAGCCGTGGATGAGCCGTACACAATCTTGCAGGGCAGTCTTACTTGAAGCTTCGCACTCTTTGTCAGCCTCATCTTGGAGCCTCCGCTTCGATTCAAAAAGCAAACAGCAGGTCATTTTTGGGGAGAAGTACGCCTCCAAGGATCACGTTTATGTGAGCTGAGGTTGCGGCGAGTTGGGATTGCATGCACGGTAGACACCATGTGATTCAATGTAGGTGCAACTGTAATTGGTTTTTCTTCCGACCAGTCAAGACGTTGCCACTCACGCACAAGAGCTTTCTTGTCGAGCCTGGTGCGCAGTTTGCACGGGACGTTGAGGGGGATACTCAGGATCTTATAGTAAAACTGAGTCAGAACCCGTGCTTCTGACCCTGAGCCCAGATCCAGTTCGTTGTTTCCTGGGAAGCTCTTTCGCGGCAGTCAACGCCTGCGGGACTGCTAAGGCATGCACGACAGCGACTCCACCGAGAGGAGCTCCCAAAGGGTTATCTTGATGCCTGGATCTCAACCGTTGTGATATCGGCAGATGTACCGCGGCCGCGGCTACATTCGAGAAGACTGGCTGGAGTTTATGGCAAGTTAGTAGCAGGAAATTGATATAACAATCGGGGTCTGTAAGATGCAACAGTGAAAAGTGCCACCGTTGCGTTGACATGGGAGAAAGTTTAGAGCAAAGATTGGAATGAAACCGGCATGCTATCAATGGCAACGGGATGCATACAGCACCGACCGACTTTTGGGATCAGCAACTAATCCGCAGGTTCGGGACACAGTATCGGTCCTACAGATTTTCCAAAGATATCCGAAAAGAAGGCTCAATTTGTGAACCGATTCCCGATGCGACACTGGGGATACACTGACTTCCCTCAGCTGGACTCATCAGGAAGCGGCATGGTAGTGTGGCCTGTGCTAAATAAAATTCGAGGTCGCGGCCGCTCTCCGCGATGCCTGGGGCTCAGCACCTCTCATGCATGGGTCGGGCCTGGCCTGCAAGTTTTTTTTTCATCGACACAGCCGGTGCCTTAATGCTGTAAGATGGGACCCCCATCTGCACCGTTCGCGACTGAACAGATTGCACTTCTGCAGTTTGAAAGGTCTTCCAGCACCAGGTCGAGCAGGGCCATGAGACGCGCAGCTTCGGGAAGGCAATGGCAAACTGCGCGAGGGAGATAAGCAAATCTTGTTGAAGAGCCACTGGCGGATTCAGGTTCTGCGTGATTTGCAACAGCATCCAGTGTCCTTTCGGTCGCGCAGAGCTCGGGCTTGGACGGAAAGGCATATTCCTGGCTCGGCTAGGCCATGTTGGACCGCTGTACATCTTGGCGGGCAGCCTTCAAGGACAGTGTCAGGTCTTGCTGCCTTTGTTAGATTGCGTGCTATGTGACGGCTGGTGCAATCCGTTGAACCTCAGCATGGTTCATTGGGTACTGTAAGTTGTTAATATCTTTCAGACTTTGGCATCAGATTTGGGTGTAGATTTCTGGGCCATCGATTCTTGTCGCCACTGAAGCATGCCATCTTGCAGGACGATGCATCCAGCCGCAGCCTTCGAAGGGCGTTCCCCCTTGCGTGAAGTGGTCTTAGACATGATGGAGTATTCGCCTTTGCAGGAAGACGCTTAGTGGCATACCCCTGTTTCGGCCTGGAAGCGAGGCAGAGATGCAGAGCTCGCCAAGCTGGTCCAAGAATGCGGTCTGGAGGCAATCGCTGCTGCAGAGTGGGCAGAAGCTTGGGTGCGAGATGCTACCAGTAGTGATCGCATCTCTTGCTGATGCAGGTCGTCTCCGATTCTTGATGGGTTGATTCAAGGACGCTCTAGAGAGTCAGATGCCAGGAACGTGCGTCAACAGTAACATGCAATTGCTTTACCCTGATTGGACATGCTTGATGCTGCGCAGAGTAGAATACATGCAAGGCGGATGTCTGCTTGACTGTGCACCAGTGCTATCCCTTTTGTTCCTGTTCTCGCAGGAAATTGAAAACTCTGTGGCCACCGTCTTTGGCGGATGGCTTAGGTGAGATTCCTTTGAGCTGCGCACCTGTTAGCCTGTGCGAACCTCTGTCAATGTGTAGTGTGGTTATTTTCGGCTGCCCCTCGCAATTTGGGTTTAGTCGTGGTCGGCTGTCTACATCGATGATGTGCTGTCTTCGTGAAGGAGACCCTCATTGGTAGCTGTTTGCACAAGCCATCGCGGTGGTTCGCAGCGGAGGCTGTGCACACTTGCTTGATCCAACAGCCTTGCGAAGCACGCCCATGAGGCATAACGTCTGACGGCTTGCAGTTTAAATAACTAGCGAATGCGAGCACTGACTGCTCATGATCCCCAGGGTGGAGGTTGAAAGCCCGCTTATAGTGGCGTGAGGAGGAAAGCCAGCTGCATGCAAGTGGTTTCTGCTTTCGTCCTCCACCAGGGAATCTCAAATCCTGCTCTGTTTTCTCTCGGCCGGCAGGGCCTGTACAGTTGTTTTGCCAGCTTGGAGGCTGCAGCATGCAGCAGGAGATCCGTGCAGTGACATGTCTGGCTGTTGGCATGAAAAACCTGCAGCCGAGCCAAACAATTACAGTAATGCGCGAAGTCTTCAAGCTTTCTTTGGCACTTACCTCTTGCAGTTCGTCAGGATCGAGTCTCGAGTTGACCAAGAAAAACATATTCTGGCAGCACGAGTTCTAGCTACGGACTGTAGCAACACTGATGGATCTGAATGGGTTCTCTTCTAGTCAGGCGAGGTGTTTTGATCTGGTCAGTGCGACTTTGCCACAAATCGGACCTCGAAGCTGGAATCGACTGTCAGCACAAAGTCGCGCACCACGTTCAGCCTGAGCAAGACGTCACATGAAGTCGCTTCGTGCAAAATGCAACCTGGGAGGTTCATGTCCCTAAATTCATCAAGCTTGTGGCATGTCCTTGAAGCCCATGGAAGCCATGGATGATACCCGATGACAGGATGCTTCACCGCCGACTTGTGCAGATTATCCTCCTATGCGGTGTCGCCATTATTGCTGCAAAGATGGTCGTGAGTTGGAGCGAGCTTGTGGAACAAGGCTTGCAGGTAATGCAAGTCATACATACCTCGGAGCCATTGCTGGATCGGCTCGACAGGGTTGTGGATCCATGTCCGGCCTTGCTGCCTTCATTTACCTTTCCGATACCTGTGGACCACCGGCGATTCCATGTCAAACGCAACAGCTCGCAGCCTTGTCGATTTGTTGTCGTAACAACGGTGACTGGGGCATACGACAAGCTTAATCTGTCTTTTCCACGAACCAGTGGCCCTAACCTTTGCTTCTTTATATTCTTCGACGAAGCTAGTGCGAGAGCGTCTGTGCCAGAAGCTGAGCTGGAGAACGCTTGCTTTTTGTCAAGATCGTCTGAAGTATCACCCTGCGTGCTGCCGCGGCTGGGAGAATGGCACGTGGTCATTCTGAGCGACAGCATGATGAGCAGCATCCCGTCGCCCTTCGCACGCACACGCCGTTCGAGGCTTATGAAGATGCTGTCACATTGAGCCTTCAGCTCCGCGGAGTTTCTCTTGTATGTCGATGGAAAGCTGATCATAGACGATGTCACGCCTGAGACCGTAGAAGCGTTCGTGCTGCCTGGCCCTTTTCTTAGGAACTCAGCACAACGGTTCCAGTGTTGCTCCGCTGGCAAATGCGCAATGCCGCAATGCCAGGCTCCGGGCGCTGCGGCCATCAGGTGGCAGGGTGGCTTGGGCCTCGCCACTGCATCTGGAAAGGCGGACAATCTACGAAGAGGCCTTGCAGGTTTGCACCATGGCTGCATCAGGGTAAGCAAGCCTGAGTTAGCTTGTGAGTCTTGGTCTGACGTTTGTGGTAAATCCTCCCGACCCGTCCAGCTCTGTGAAGTCCTGCAAAACCTGGACCGCCTGACCCGACAAGAAAGGGATCGGAACACCACGGAATAGTATCCCCATGTATCACCTTAAAGTCTCCAAGCAGTTAGACAAACATTGCAGGCCCCAGACCATGGATCCTACAAAGTGTCATTGCACCTTGTCGAGTCTAGCCTATAAAAGAATCCTGAATTAATATCATCCTACATTCTTTACGCCCTAAGCTTGGTTTAAGCCTTAGGAGTCCCAAACTCTGAACTACTAGAAACACCTGGCCATCCGGTTTGAGACTTAGGGATTTAGGGTTCGGTAAGGGATAGTCAGTGTTTTATCCAAGGTTTTGTGGATGTCACACTTTTTCGGTCCTCAGGGCTTTTGTGCAAATGTCTTGGGGGATTGGGCATGTTCTGCGGGTCAGTGCTAAACTTTGCACCAGATTGTCTACCCAGCTCACCATTGCCAGCTCATGTGCGCCGGAGCTTTAGGATGAAGTGTTTTGCTTTGACGGGCGCTTTCCTCGGCAACAGCAAGGAGATGTTGAGTGCCAATTAGCATGCGTCAACCAGGTCGGCTGCCAGCCGGGTGTTTGCGGCGTCATACCACGGACTCTATCAGAGACGATACTGATGTGCTAATTCCGAACCTCGGACCTACCTGAACCGAGGCGTGTACAACCTTACGGACGACACGTGTGTCGATCAAATGCTGTCCTACCACGCCAAGGGCTATCCATTGCAGGCACCACCTTATTTGATCGAAGGCTGGACTTGTGCGTGGCTTTTACTACCCATGTGGGAGTGCAGGCACAAATCCCCTAGCTGGACCCCTGCACAGCCAGCCGTCACTAGCTGTCTTGACCTGCACTGCTGCTCATTTAAGCTAGAGTAGCTAAAGTTACAGGAAATGAACTCTGAGCTAGGCACCTGGCATTATCGGGACCTCCGGGCGCCGGAATCTTCCTTGATCGGATGTGCCTGGATGAAAGAGTTCCTTTCCTGGAATGTACCCAGGCGAGGTCAGGGATTTAGCCAGTCCAGTAGCTTCACGCTTCCGGTTCAGTTGCGAGCAGTAGGTGCAAACAAACACGCGGAAGACCTTCCTACCCGCACCGCCAGGGACCAGCTAACGTTCAATTTTGCGGTCTGGGAAGCCAACCTGTCTTTCTACGCCGTCCATCAGCGGCCAGGCCTATTCCATGGTTCAGGCGCTAAGAATGCACAAAAACTGCTCCTTTAGGTTCCCATCCCCCAGTGCCGTGAAATCCGTAGCCTGGAGGAGGACATAGTGGGGGCCGGGAGACGATTCCACAGCCTCGGCGTTGTGCTGAACTGGTCCCACTGGTGGATCCGAAGCTCGGTCGTAAATGTGCGTGTCGAGGTTTTGAAGCTCGGGCTTCGCTTGAGTCTGGGCATGACAACATGTGTTAGATTACGGGTACGACCCAAGCATTTCGGAATCTTTTGACTTATGACTTGTGACTACGTATTGTTATGATGATCGAGCAGATCTGAGTAACCCTCGGATGGTTGCCTACAGCGGACTAAGCAGCGTGTATACAGATCCGGCCACCCTTTCCCGCAAGACTCATCGGAGGCATTACAGGAGTGTTGGACAACGGAACATAATAAAATGCCCGTCCCGACCACGACTTTGACTAGCGATTCCTTTCGGAAAGGCGTTGCGGCGGCGTGGGGCAAAGGAGATGCTGCTCGTCATGCGACCACCTCTTCGGAAGGCAGCCACCTCAACTGGACTGGCAATGGCTAGTGTAGGACGGCGCCGTAGGGCTCCGTCCATCTCTTGGTCGTATTCGTCTTTGGTTGATGCTTGTGAGAAATGCCACTAGACGGGTTCTCTTGCCCGACATGCAGCCACAACGCGGGTCGCAGCGGTCTCGAAGCCTGGAGTTCAACATGTGCAAAAAGGCTTCGACGCCCGCAAGCCGAATGACAAGTTTTTGTGCCTGACTTTTTGTGGCCCCACTCGAGTAAGCACCAAACCTGAACTCTAGGTTTAGGGTTCGGGGTTGAGGGCCTCGGGTGTACGCCATAGCAAGCCCCGAGGCTTGCATTTGAATGGTTTGAACACATCAAAGCACGAAAGGCTTGAACACGAAGTGCCCACCACGTAAGTAAGTGCCCTCGGACTACAGACACCAAGCCTTGAATAAGTTACTGAAGTTTCAAAGGCCTTCTAATTGAAAAGGGCCGAGAAAGCCTGCCAGAAAGAGTTCCACATGTCTTTTGTTCATTCATATGTGCCACCCCTTCCCCTGGCTTCGTCTGGAGTCGATGTTTTCCCCCTGAAATACGTGTAGAGTTGGAGGTATCCGTGGTGACGGCTTGAGAGTGTCGGAGATCCTTGCTCTTACAGCATTTCGGATTTAGAGGCTGTAGGTCTGAAGAATCCGTTGAACCTCAGCATGGTTCATTGGGTACTGTAAGTTGTTAATATCTTTCAGACTTTGGCATCAGATCTGGGTGTAGATTTCTGGGCCATCGATTCTGTGCCAGCTTGGAGGCTGCAGCATGCAGCGGGAGATCCGTGCAGTGACATGTCTGG
>CAJNDV010030558.1:0-23995 GCA_905221635.1 Symbiodinium sp. CCMP2456 | reverse complement strand
TCCCAAAGACAGTCTGGAACCAAGCAGCCAAGACTCCAAACCCTACTTGCTGCCCCAAGAAACCTACCTTTTCGGGTAGTCTAGGCTTTAGGGTTTAGGGTTTAGGGTTTAGGGTTTAGGGTTTAGGGCAGGCTAGTCTAGAAAGAGGGCATGATAAGGAAGTCCCAACAAATAGTTTGTTTTGATATTTCGGGGCTACAGGTAAACACAAAAGCCTGAACCCTGCAAGTGGCCTGTTCCAGGCCGCAGAAGTGGCAGCTCCGGACAGATCCGAACTTGGTGTTCGCACGGGTTAATGCATTAACTGGACTTTGAAGTGACCAGGGAGAAAAAAGTATAGACCTTTATTTCATAAGGGTTCCTCTAAGGAACAGGTCCAAACAAAGTCTTCAACTATGGTACTCCAGAACCCATATTAAGGCTCAGGGCTTGGAAATCAGGCTTCAGGGTTTTGGGGCTTAGGGTTCATGGTGTAGGCTTTTGGGTAGTTTTTTCTGAAGTAGGGTCCTTATTTAGATCCCCCCAAAATAGTACGCCACCCTACAAGAAGGAGCCCAAAAGGGACCCCAGTTTAGAGAACCACCCATATAGTTTAGGGTTCAAGTGCGGCTTCTTCGCCTTAGGTCTTTAGGTGCCAAGGCAATGGAACCCGAACCCGAAATCCCAAGCCCGAAATCCCAAACCCTAAACCCTAAACCCTAAATCCCAAACCCTAGACTCCAAACCCCAAGCTCCAATCCTGAACTCTGAGCCATAGGGCTTATAGGGTTTAGGGCTTAGGGCCTAGAGTTGGGCCTTCGGCTGTTAGGGTTTAGGCTTGAGTTTTGGAGTCTAGGAGTCCAATGGGATCAGCATTGCGGGATACAACCCAGCGACTTCCAAAAACTGGATCGCGCGGATACCCGCCGGGGTCAATGTACAGTCTGCCGCATGTAGCATCTGACTTAAATTCATCAGCTGCTCGTGGGTGAAGCTGTCTGTGCTTCCCGGTCCACCGCAATCCCGCAGCGAGTCCAAAAAGTCTTCCGCCTGCCGGATGTCGTAGGCGACCATGCGGTCGCTGGTCCAGTGGTACTTCTGCTGCTGGTTTTAGAGGCTGGGGCTCTGTGCTGTTTAGGGTTTGCGAGTTTAGGGTTTCACGGCCAGTAATATCATGTAAACACTCAAACTGCGTAAACCCTGAAAATGGCTGTAGGGTTTAGGGTTTAGGATTTAGGGCGGGTAACAAACTACCAAAGTAGGTGCACCGTCTCTGAAAACCCCACTCTAGAGCAATGGCCCTGCGAAACCTGCAAGAAGCCGTCCAGTAGATTCATCGGAGACGAAAGCAGCACCCAAACACAGCTTTTTGAAGGTTAATGCTTACGCGACGATTTCTGCCCCAACAACCCCAAATAAGCCACCAAAGCCTCTTGACACGTTAGAAGTGTCTCTGAACGCTAAACCCTGAACCCTAAAGCCCTAAAGCCCCTGAAGTCCTTAAACCCTAAACCCTATGTAAAAGCCTAAACCCGTGCCGTTTGCGGCACCTGCAATCGAACCCTCGAGACGCCGAGAACTGAGAGACCCCTGAAACCTAAGCCCAGGTTTAGGGGTTTATGTAGGGGTGTAGGGTTTAGGGGTTTAGGGTTTAGGAGTTAGGGCTTTAGGGGTTTAGGGTTTAGGGGTTCAGGGGTCAGGGGTTTAGGGGTTTAGGGGTTAGGGTCTAGGTTAAACCCTAAACCCTAAACCTTAAACCCTAAACCCTAAACCCTAAACCCTAAACCCTAATTGGACCCTTGAGCCCTAAGACTCCTGAAACACGAAGCACGAAGGCCCCGGTGCCCAAAGCCCGGGAAGCCTTAATTGTAGGTGTTTAGGGTTTAGGGTTTATAGGGGTTTGAGGTTAAGGCTTAGGGGTTTTCAATTTCAACCCTAAACCCTAAAGGGTTTAGGGTTTATAGGGGTTTGAGGTTAAGGCTTAGGGGTTTTCAATTTCAAGCCTAAGCCCTAAACCTACATCCTCCCGTTAAGCCATACCCGGGAATTGAGGCTCGTGCTCATGGGGATCAGGCACAGGAGCGATGCTGACAGGAAGGCCGGCGTGCCTAAGTGGCTGATTTAGGGAAGAAGGTTTGGGGCTTAGGGTTTGGGGTTTATAGGACCCTTGAGGGTTTTCAGGAGTTTAGGGGTTGAGGGCTTTAGGGGTTGAGGGTTTAGGGGTTTAGGGTTCGGGGGTTTAGGACTTGAGGATTTGGGGGGCTCAGGTTTGGGGAGTGGGCTCAGCCCCCCAAAGTTCAAGCATTCGCGGTATCCTGGTACCGGATGCAACAGCAGCTTATATGGGTTTAAGGCTGAGGGTTTAGGGAGTCTATTTTTCTACTTTTTTCAGTATTTTGTGTCGCATTTTATACTTCCCACCCGCAGTTTGGATCCCATGACATTAGGAGCAGATCTCACTTATCCCTCAGCGTCGGTACCGGCTTACCTGCACTTCACACAAGGCTGCAGGGTATGTCATTACACTATACCTAAACCCTAAACCCTAAACCCTAAACCTATACCTTATAACAGAGAGCCCTGAAACAACATTCAGCCTCCACCTGGTTGAGCCCCAACCCAACGAACCCCTAAGATGCCATCCGTTTTAGGGTTTAGGGTTTTGGGATTTATGGGTTTAGGGCTTTTTTAGGGTTTAGGGTTTTGGGCTTTATGGGTTTAGGGCTTTTTAGGGTTTAGGGTTTTGGGTTTTATGGGCTTAGGGCTGAGGTGCGGGGATGCAGTCATCAGGTCAGGGGTACCATGTGATCATGGTGGTTCTCGGATTTGGTGTCAGAGGAGATGTCTTGTACATGAAGAGGGTTTAGGTTTTCGGGCTTAGAGCAAGCATCGAAAAGAAGTGCTGGCTTCTGTCAACCGATTCTTCTGAATCAGTCCCGGGGGCGCAGTCTTACGGCAACCAGAAGTCCCAGCAAGAACACGACCACGCTCAGCTGGGACACCTGGCGGTGCCATGAAGCACATAACTTGCCTGAACTCCTGTGCACTACACAACAAAACCTGAACAAACTCGAAACCCATGAACTCCAAAAGAACCTGTGAAGTGAATCATGTCGGATCTCGCTAGCCTGCTTCGACCCTGCAATTCCCGGGTAGAGTAGGGTTCAGGGTTTAGGGTTTAGGGTTTAGGGGTCCCTTGCGGTACTCAGAAACTCTGAAGACCTAGCACCAGGCACCACCGACAAACAGAACCACAGCTCTGCACTTGATCCCGAACCCTAAACCGGCTTCCTTGAGCTGGTTATACGGAAATTCAAAACGAGAATAGGGGAAGATCGGGGACCCTTCCTGAGCCTTCCTGAGTTACAGTGAGGGTTCAGAGTTTAGGGTTGGGTTTTAGGCATCAGTTCACCCTAGAAAACACCTCATTCAAATATAGTATACAGCTCAAACCACTCATGCAGCCCACGACCAAAAGCCTACCTGCATCTAGAGGCGCTGTGCCAAACCTGGTAATAGGTTCAGACGGCACGCAAGCTGTGGGCGCCAAAGACATTTACAGAAGGGCAAGGTCGCCAGAAGGTCAATGAGAACCGCCCGGGCATTGCATGGCTGCACAGTTGGGACACTTGTGGCAGCGCCAGCACCCTGAAAAGAATGCCAACAATCCTGACTATTAAACCCTAAGCCGCTAAACCCAATGTGCAGACGGATGTAGACGCCTTGCATGCTGCGCAAGGTTCCTGCCAGCCGACCGTTTGATTCTAGGCCTCGTCGTCTGTCGTGTCATCCGCGTAATTTGGGGTTTATAGGTCAGTGTGTTTTGGGGTTTCGGGTTTGGTGTGGTTTGGCGAGTGCGGAGGAGGTCCGCGAAGCATTGGCCTTTGAACTTAGCAATGGAGATGCTTTGTCTCGCCTCGCTCTGAACTCAAATGCATGAGTCTGTCAACTCGAATACAGTTTAAAGTCGTCTACCATAAGGTACGACACGCTATACTCTAAAGTAGAACAATATAGAATACGTACTTGACTCCCTCAACCCTAAACCCAAAACTCGGAGAATCTGTTGTTGCATCATGTCGGGCCGTCCCTCTCATTGTAGGCGCTCAGGCGACTGGCCTCTTGCCTGCTTCTCTCTTGCACCCCCAACTTCCAGTTTAGGGTTTCGGCTTTAGGTCTTACCCAAACTTACAGCTTAGTTTAGGGTTTAGGCTTTTGGACTCACCCAAACTTGCGGTTTAGTTTAGGGTTTAGGGTCTAGGATTTACCCCAACTTGCAGCTCAGTTTTTGAGTTTAGGCTTTAGGCTTCACCCAAACTTACGGCGTAGGTCAGGGTTTAGGATTTACTAAAACTTACGGTTTAGTTTGGGATTTCGGGCTTTGGAATTACAAGAGACCCTACTACTAACACGGTTCTGCTACCCTATCTAAACCATATAATCCCGATGAAACCCTAAACCCTAAACCCTAAACCCTAAACCCCTAAACCCTAAACCCTAAAATCCCTATGAGGAAGTAGATGATCAGCGCGGTCCAGGCCTGCCTCATAGGGGCGAAGGCATGGCAGCCACTGGCGAAGAGGATCCAGGCGACGTGCCACAAAGCCACCGTCGGACTTGAACTGAGGAGAAGAAAGGGCTTAGGTTTAGCTTTAAGGGTTTAGGTTTAGTTTTAAGGGGTTTAGGTGTAGTTTTAAGGGTTTAGGTTTAGTTTTAAGGGGTTTAGAAGTGTATAGAACACCACTATAGGTGCAAAGCCACAGTCGGACTTGAACTGACGAGAAGAAAGGGTTTAGGTTTAGTTTTAAGGGTTTAGAAGTGTATAGAACACCACTATAGGTGTTGTCTTTTTGTTTTTTTGTGACGGATGTTTGAGTGCGTTGTTTTTCCCCAGATAGCTTTGGCTATTCGGGATTCTAGCTAAATAAGGGGTCGCGCTGTATCCACCGCCGGCGCAGGGGGTGCAGGGGCATGCAGTCGGCAGGCCTGGTAGGGCCCGCTGTGTGCAGTCGGCATGCAGGTGGGGGCAGGCCGGTGGCGCACGGCACCGCAGCCACAGAGCGCAGCGCCAGCCCTGGTCCTATACATCCTATGAACCCTGCCATTCCTGTTGGCCTGGGTGGTCTCCTGGTGTCCCGGTGCTCCGGCTCTTTTTGTGGTGGTCCCGGTTGTCGCGGTCGTGCTCGTCTGGGTCGTCGTGGTCGTGGTCGCCTTCCTGGTGCTCTGTTATTGCTAGTTTGCGGCTGCGATGGCAGATAACACAAAGCTTACATCAGGATTCCAATCTACATCCACTAAACATAAAACCCTAAAACCCCCGTAGTTACCTAAACCCCCTCATAATTTGGGCCACACTCCTGCATGAAGGGTTTCCTCAGCTCTCATGACTTCTACCTATAGTCTCCATTGTAGTTCCTTTTTGGGGATACCTTATAAAATCCTTAATATATATTCGTTTGGTTAAACCAAAAATAGGAACTACAATGGAGACTATAGGTAGAACCCTAAGCCCGAAAATCTTCGGATTCAGAGCCCCTACAACGCCTACCGTCTTACAGTAAGCCCCAAAGTTGGATACCGGATTGAGGACAACTAGTGCTGGGCTTCCCTATACATCTTACTCTTAGGAATTGAGGCTATTGGGTTTCCAACCTTTGGGCTTGTACTATAAGGATTAATGGAGGCTGTCCCCATCTCCCGACAAGTTCAACCATTCGGTTTAGGGTTCGGATTGAAGGGTTTTGAGTGTCAGCTTTAGGGTTTAAGGGTTTAGGGCTTGAGGCTTGAGGGTTTAGGGGTTAGGGATTATAGGGTTTGGGGGTTTAGGGTGTAGGGTTTAGAATTGCGACAGATTGAATAATTGCAGAGCTAAGGGTTTGGGGTTCCAAGATTAGGGTCCAGCGTTTAGGGTTCAATGTTCAGGGTTCATGTAATCTAGGCCGGTTGATACCTGGAACAGTACTCCTCAGGACTCATGAAAGCGCTTATCATGGTACTGTTGATGATATAAATCCTGCATTACCTTGAGGACCATAAGTTATGGAAACTATGGCATATCCCTTATTATGGGCAATGCAGGATTTATATCATCCACCGTATCATACAATGTAGGAATCTGTTCAAGAAACCCTGGTCCTATAATTCTCACAAGGAACCTCAATGAAGACCCAGGGTTTCTTCATCAGGGGTTCCTGTGTTGCCTATGGCCTCTGTAACCCGCAAAAAACCGATTCCAACTGTCAAAGCCCCAACACTAAACCCCCCTAAACCCTAAACCCTAAACCCTAATCCTTTCGAGGGGACCCTGTCCCTTCTATACTCTCCCAAATATTAGCCGGTTTAGGGTTTAGGGTTTAGGGTTTAGTAGATAACTACTATCCGCAACCGAAGTACCTCATTATTGGGTCCTTTGGGCCCTTCGGGTATCCGACTTGTTGATCTGGGTATGGCCCGGTAGGCTTCAGGATCGTAAACCTAAACCCTAAACCGGAACCTCCCTGCCAAACCCTCTCGGCATTTAAGATGCCACACCCTAAAGGGTACCAAGTACCGATATAGGGTTCCTCCAAGGGTTCCCTGAAGGGTCTACGCGGGAAAGTTAACGGTCACAGCCGCCCCCATTCCAGCCACCCTTGGCTAGGGCTTGGGGCCCAAATGTTTTTGTTGAGGGTTTAGGGCTTACGGTTTGGGTATCCACCACACACGATTTCTTGCTGGTTGGCGTGACAATAAATCCTAAACAGAGCCCTAAATCCCACACCCCGATTCCGAATTCCGAACTGTAGTAGTGGGTGTCAAACGATCGTTAATAACTGTAACATATCATAACTGTAGTATAGAAACTCCGAAATGCCAGGTCAAATCATTAAGGCCCCCGTTTTTTCGCCTTACACACCAAGTCCTGGCCCTAAACCTTAAATCCTATGCCTTAAATAAATTCTAAACCCTAAACCCTCAATCCTCTACCCTAAACCCCCGGAGAGCAAGGCCGAGGCGCGAGACCCTTGTGTCCTAAACTTCGAGCCTACGAACTGGGAGGCTAAAGGGGTAAGGCTACTCCTCTAAGGATTTAGAGTTTAGGGCGTAATGTGTTTTGTTTTGAACGCCTTTTTCCGTCAGGACGTAAGGGTGTAAGGTTTAGGGTTTAAGGGTTTATGTTTAGGGCTTAGGATTTCAGATTTAAGGGTGTAGGGTTTATGGTTTAAGGCCTACTACAAGCCTGATGCCCTAATGAAACACACTAAACCCCTGTAAACCTGTGCACCCATGATACGGCCTCATTCATGCCAATGCCAACCTCAGCGCTTTGTGTAGCATCGCCCGTGTCGATTGCCAATCGCCAGACATACCAGGGCACGAGACACTCGCACCTTGCTCGAAAGACAGGGCTAGGAAGTGGGTGATAATAAAGGTGTTGCGGTATTTGTGAGTTTCTGGATGTTTCTGTTATACTTGGTGCTTGGATCAGGAGACCTAACAAGAATTTTACAATTGGGTCTATGTTATTCCTTATCCAACCTACCAGGGATATCGTGATCATCGTCATCACCATCATCACAGTGTCGCGCCTCCTTTGACTTGATTGTGGTCCCTAAACCCTAGACCCTAAAACGAAAACCCTAAACCCTAAGCCTCGTACTCTGGGGATGCGGGAAAGCTCCAAGAAAACTCGATAAGGTGGAGTTCAGGTGATGCACTTCATTAAGACAGGGTTGTGGGTTTAGGGCCCTCTGTCGAATTCTGCTTTACAATAAGCCCTAAAACCTTGAACCCAAACCCTTTTCGTGTCAGTAAGGCCCATATTTTGGGTCTCCGACACTTAATTCGTTGCACGGACGCGAGCAGGCGCGAGCCAAGACAAACATCGGTGCTGGCTACTGAGGGCGTCTGCCTTGCCTTGGTGCTGAGCGAAGCACACAAGCAGTTTAGGGTTTAGGGTTTTAGGTTTTAGGGTTTAGAGTCGCTGGCTTAGCCACAGGATTCCTCCGGTCAACCTCTGGGCTGCTCGAACTAGGGTTTAGGGTTTAGGGTTTAGGGTTTAGGGTTTAGGTTTTAGGGTTTAGGGTTTACAGTAGGGTTCCTCGGTTGGGGACTCGTCCGTCAAGAGAGTGTCAAGCGAGACAAAACGCTGCCTCCGTACCGTCCCGGGCTGCCTGAATTCAGCCGTGAATATCGAAGGCTGCGACATCGCGGGGCTACTGCTGTGCGCGGTCTGTGTTTGCTCTATGGCCATATAATGGCGAGCCTTAAACGATATTTTCTTGACCAATGATTGTGTATAGTCAGTGTCGCCGAGTGGCTCGGCATTTTCTTTGCCGCCCTACCAAAATCGTTCTACCGAGCGACAAGTGAAGCCTTAAACCCAAGACTGTCAAACTTGAACCCCACGCACCCCCAACTCCCGAAGCTCAACCCCAAACCCCGACTTAAATACACGTGTGAACACAATCACAAATAAACCCTTAGCCGAATCCCCTCGCACAACAAGAAAACAAGACAATTCATGACAAACAATGCCGAACACATATTACAGCAACAAAGCACGAGTACGCCGCAAAAGAAACCACTGAAGCCTTCCGGGGCACCCACCAAAACGCCCCTAATCCCTAAATTATCCTAAATCCCTCACCCACAACCCAGCCCCCTAAACCCAAACCTTGAATCCTACTTGGAGGGTCGGGGGACTTAGTAAATGGTTTATTTTACAGACTTATAAGTACTATAACCCCAATAAGGGTCCCTTTTAGGGTACTAAAAATTCTACTTATTACCTACTTACTAAGTCTCCCGACCCTCCAAATGCAATAGCCTAAATCCCAAACAGGAGAGAACAACCTGGAAAAGGCTGGGCGTCCGGCTCGCGACCCACGAGCTTGAGCTCGCCAAGCCAATCAGACTTCCTCAGGCCGACCCGGACCCCCAAAAGGATCTAAAAAATAGATCCCCTAATTAGGGACCCTAACTACTAAAGGGTACTTTATAGGAACCCCCTTAGGGGATCTATTTTTTAGATCCTTTTGGTGGTCTGGGGAGGGGCGAAATGGGCTCAGGGTTTAGTCTTATTAGGGTTTTAAGACTTCCTCAGGAAGGGCGGGATTTTGCTTAGAGAGGGAGGAGGGTCTACATAGGGCTTCGCGTATCGGGCTTAGAGTTTATGATTTGGGGGGCAATCGAATTTGTCGGTGTTTTTGCAGGGATGTGGATTCGGGCTAGGGTTAAAGGTTTAGGGTTTAGCGTTCAGGGTTTAGGGTTTTAGGGCTTTAGGGTTTTAGGATATAGGGTGTTTAGGGTCTAGGATTGTTGGGGTGCTGGGGTTGGGGTTGGATGGTTGATAGGGTCTCGGTGCTTTTAGCTTCAGGCGTTGAGTCTTCTGGGTCTTGGGACCACTAGAAGGCATTAGGAATGCTCGAGCTTGCGCTCGAAGGCCCAGGGTTGGAAAACCCCAAGACCTAACCCTGAAGCCGGGGCTTTCGGGTATTAGGGTTTAAACCCTAAACCCTAAACCCTAAACCCTAAACCTTGGCTTTACTTCACGGTTTAGGGCGCGTTGAAGCTTTACGCAGCTTTCAAGGGCCTAAACCCTAAACCCTAAACCCTAAACCCTAAACCCTAAACCCTTTCTCAGATGGCCTTCAAAGCCGCGAAGGCGGTAGACAGGAAAATTTGGGGGCCTCGATACTTGGAACGGGCTTTAGGGTTTAGGGTTTAGGGTTTAGGGTTTAGGGTTTAGGGTTTAGGGTTTAGGGGCTGTTAAGTATAAGGTTTAGGGTTTAGGGTTTAGGGCTTAGGGGCTGTTAATTATAAGTATAAGGGGCTACATGGATCGACCTCTATATTTCCGGACTTAGGGTTTCACCCAGATCACCAAAAGGAGCTAAAAATAGATCCCCTAAGGGGTTCCTATAAAGTACCCTTTAGTAGTTAGGGTCCCTAATTAGGGGATCTATTTTTTAGATCCTTTTGGGGGTGTGGGCAGAAGTTCAGGGTATATTTCCCAAGCCTACTTTAGGATCGGTCTGGCTACCCCTACCCGGAAACTCCGTTGCTTGAGCTCCGAATCTGTGGCTCAAACACCGTATAGTCCATGAAGCCTGTGAATAGTAAGATAGCGACCGAACTACTGGTCAATGGGTAGTTCTCAAATTTAGGGTACCCTTCAGGGTCCTTTTTATGAGGGAGCCATACTATCTTGGGGATCCAAAAAGGGATCCTACTTTCGAGAACTACGCATATATTAGTAATGGATGGGAATAGTGTAATCGCTTAAACCCTTGAGAGGTGTTTAGCTGAAGAGTCGGACTGAATCAGGGTTTAGGGATTAGGGGCCCCGAAACCAACACCTCCTTAGCCCCCCCAAAAGAGCTACGTAGACCCTAAACCCTAAACCCTAAACCCTTGGTACTTGTGCAAAAGATGTGTCCACAAAATGGCTAATAAGGCCGGTACGCTTTTGAGCTAAGATCTTCTTACAAGGAAGTGTGTTTGAACTGGTCTCAGTTGAAACGACCGGGGGAAGAAACGGTCAACCTCTCTAAGACTGCGGTGAGGGCTTGGGGCTAAGGCTTCATAACTCGTCAGGAAACCAGATAAACCCTAAACCCCTAAACGCCCAAACCCTAAACCCCCAACCCTAAAACCCTAACGTATAAACCGTTAAGGCCCGGAAAATGCATCTTAGAACAAGCCCATATATGCCCAAACGGGGCCTTAATGATTAGAATAAGGTTTTGGGGGGTTCCTTATTATACTTATAGTAAAATGTGCCCCAAAACCCCATTCTAATAATTAAGGCCCCTACATTAACCCCAGACCCTAAACTCTAAACACTGAAAGCCTTTAAACCACAAACTCCCAACACCCGAAATATTGGAAACATCCGACAAGCGTAAATCTTATAAACCCCCCTAAACACTGAATCCTAAAACCCTAAACCCGTCCTAAACTTTAAGCCCTAAGCCCTAAACCCTCAACCGTACATATATATATATATGTATGTATGTATGTATGTATGTATGTATGTATGTATGTATGTATGTATGTATAAATAAATAAATAAATAAATATATATATATATATATATCTATGTATATATATATATGCATTCAAGACAGGCAGCCCGGCATCAGCAACACGAGGAGCCATGGCTCAGAGCTTTCTTTCGGAGGTCTCAGATAGTCCCATGAATCTTAGGGGTTTAGGGGCTAGGGTTTAAGGGTTTAGGGTTTGGGGTTTAGGGGTTTGGGGTGTAGGGTTTAGGGGTTTAGGGTTTAAGGTTGAGGGGATCCTTCGAGGGTCCTAGAGGGCTCTAAAAAACGGCGTCGGGATGTCGCGGTTGAATTATGGGTGTTGCGGGAGTTTAGGATGCAAGGGGCCTATAACTGACTTAATCAAGGAATATATACCTTCAAGCACACAGGGCTCACTTTAAAATTTATGATCAAGGATATTCATTGTAAGGATATTCCTGGCTTCTTGTGTCTCGAGCTCTCGAGGCAGAATGTGAGAAGGGTGTCTTGGTTGGGGCAGTCGAAGCTGTTAAGGTTCAGGGGCTGAGGTGCTTCGATTTCAGGGCCATGGGTTTAAGGTGGCGTTCAGTGTTTAGAGGTTGCGCAGATAATGATAATGATGCTGTTGTCGCTGGCAGTGGTGATCCCCAGAAATCCTATACCCTGAATTCCTAGACCCTAAACCCTACATCCTATACATTAAAATACATTCAAAACCCTGACCCCTAGGTCCTATACCCGAAATTTCTAAACCCTAAACCCTGAAACCCCTTAAGCCCTACATTCTAAACCCTAAGTTCTAAGCCCTAAAACCCCTAAGCATTCTAAACCCTTGAGACCCCAGGGACTTTAGGTTGATGTCGGGGATTCAGGGGGGTCTTGGGTTTAGGGTTTAGGGTTTAGGGTTTAGGGTTCTGTCTGCAGCCCTGATTTCAACGCCCCAGCTGCGGGCCGCAACGTTTAGAATAGGGTTTTTGGGAAGTTGTGTTATGCTGTATATATAATAAGGAGCCCATAGAAACAACAACAACATATTTGGGCCCCTGTACTAGGTCCTAGGTTAGACCCTACTGTGATGGACGAAATGCTCCATGACCCATGATGTTGCGATTACGATGACCCGATATTTAGTTTAGGGCCAGGGTACCTTAAGGGAAGGCACTATTATGCACATTAACCGTATAGCGCCTGAAGGACCAGAAGGTTGTACCCTAAACCCCAAAACCCCTAAACCCTACAGCCTAAACCCCAAAACCCTAAATTAAAGGAAACTACAGCTGGGGAGTTTAGGGCATATAGGCCTTCTATAAGGCTTTCATAAGGTATATAGACCTTCTATAAGGCTCCCATAACGGTAAGTACCGACTGAAAATGCCCAAGACTAAACCCAAAACATTTTGAGCAGGGGCTGCAATGCACTCAGCCCTGAATCCCTTCAGCCAAGCTCCATACGCCAGCGCTTATGGCTGAGCACTCGAAGCGCGTTGCACTGTCCACAGCCACTGATCCGGACGCCAAAGGCACTAAATCCCTAAACCCTACACCCTGAACCCTTAACCCTAGACCTTAAACCCTAAACCCTGAAGCCCTAAACTGTACAATGCAGCTGTCAACCTAGCACTCCGCCCAAAGCAGCGACAATCGTGGCGACAATAACAACAGCAGCGAAGAGTGTCACAAGATCAATCCAAATACTTTCAAGAAATCGACCCAATCGCCTAAACCCTAAACCCTCAAACCCGAATCTTTCCGTAGAATGCCTGCAAGTTTTAGGCTTCCTGATTCTGGATCCTTTCGTAAGGAAGGTAACCTAAACCCCAAAACCTAAACCCTAAACTCCAAACCCCAGAGCCTCGACCCTAGGCCCCAAACGCAAACCCCTCAACCCTAGGGTTTAGGGTTTAGGGTTTAGGGTTTAAGCCCCAAACGACAGAGCCTGGACCATTCTTTTTTCCAGCCGCCTGCAGCACGCCGCACTGTGGCCAACTCTATCAGCGACGTCGGCGTGCAAGTGCTCCAAGAGTTTCCAGCGTCGTGGAAGTCTAGCCGCTGAAGGCTTTAGGGCTGGGGTTTAGGGTTTAGGGTTTAGGGTTTAGGGCTTAGGGTTTAGGGTTTAGGGTTTAGGGTTTTGGGCTTGGGGTTTAGGGTTTTTGGCTTTACACTGGTTTACGGTGAAAAGGTTGGCTGGGGTCTGTCAGTTCCCTACACTCCAAACCCTGAAACCTAGGATCCTAATTCGAAACTCCAGCTGCGGTTCAACCACGGTTTAGCGCTTCAGTACGGCAGACGCACTTACTGGTCTTCTCAACCCATAGAGGATTACAGCAGCAATCAGCAGCTTGCAGCACACGGTTCAAATCGTGCTGTCAAGCGGAATTGAATTCTAGCACAAGTTAACGTAGGGGCCCTGAAAAAAAGACAGTCTCGCTGTATATACACTTTAGTAAACCATATATAGGGACCTGATAGGGGAAAGTGCTGTAAGCAAGGCCTCTAGATTAGCTTTCAACATTGGCCTCTGCGGCAAAGCGCATTGAGGCTGAAGCATGCATGTGTGCCACATCTTCAAAAAGCTTGTGCTGGGAAACCCCTGAACCCGCGACGTTTAGCCTCTGCTCCTTTCAGCTTCCAGTAAACTCCGTTTTTCAGTGCTGGGTGCTGGGGTTTGGGGTCTCTATGGCCAATACCACATACGACAACGAGCCGGGAGGAGATGTAGGAAGGTTTGCATGCGCTCCTGCAAATTTCTAGGCTCCTGAAAACCCTAAACCCTAAACACAAAATTGCAGAATTATAACCATCGCTGACTGACGAAGTCTAAGTCTTATTGTAGAAGCCACAAAGTCGGAACATCAGTGCCCTCATGCCGTGAGGGTATAGCCCAACATGACCGAACTTATCATTCGAAGCCCATGTTGCAACTTGCTCGAGCTCGCGGCAACCTACTTGCCAAGTCCGTGATCCTTGAACTACATTCCTGTCACGGTTCTAGTTACTCTTCTAGTTGCCAGCCTGGCCCCTGAATCCAAAGCCACTGCTCCATGTTATTCCAACTGTAACATCCGCATGTGTAATTTTGTTCGGTCGCCCAACAGGGTAGACGGTGATAGGGTTCTGTTTCTTCGGTCTTCGCTGCAAAGATCCTTTAATCTTCAGATTTGAGAAAACTAGGGTTGGGGCAAGCCCTCGAGATCATTTAGAAGGTACCTCCAACCCCTAAACCCTAAACCCTGGACCCTCAACCCTCTGTGGCGGCTTCCTTTAATGCCCATGAGCAGTATGGTCGGGCTAAGGATTGCATTGATTCTCTGGCATGTGTTTATGGCAACTACCCAAAACCCTAAACCCTAAACCCTAAAGGCCCTAAACCCTAAACACCCCGGCATCCTAACCGCTAAACCGTAGATGCTGTAGACGTGTGCAAGGGCACCACGTACCAGAGTCCAGGGTATTTCCTCTAGGATAGGCGATCTCGTGACAAGCCACGGATCAACCTCTCCTTCGAAATGAGTTGCCACCTGGGTATATAAGGTATCCCAAAACCCTATTCCCAACGCGTCCTAAGCATGTGCATAGTACACAAACAGGGTTTTTTGTGTCGGAATTGCATGTTTCGGTTTGGGTAACTATCCCACACATGGGGACTTAGAACCCTTTGGGAGTCCATGAAGAAAACAGGAATCAGTGAAGCACTAGAGCTATTACCCTGAAGCTTGCAGGACAAGGATGGACTTGAACAGCGTGGGACTGGATGGGTTTAGGGTTTAGTACCTGTGAGGTTCTGCCGCAGGGTCGGCGACAGACTCCGCCTGTTTAGCCGAACCTGCCACGGAATTACGAGTTGGTGATCGCATTGTTCACAAGATCCAAACTTCTGCCCTATTTGGCAAGGAAGCTCGTGCACAGCAGTCCAAATTTCTGAATGCGCAAGATACAATCACAATTCCCACTAGCCTCACAGGACGCAGCCGGAAGTGCACGGGCATGACAGAGAGGTGGGTTTCGACTCAATTGGTGCAGAGATCCATTGTAAACAAAAGTCCGAGCAAACGTTGAATATCTGTTCCAACTACTGGTGCAACTCCCAACTCCAGGACCCGCCTACCACCACCATTGCTAAACCCTATATCCAGAACCCCAACCTCATCTAAACTCTAAACCCTAAACCCTAAACTCTAAAGACTCAAGTTCTGCTTCCTGGACCACTCGGAGGAGTCGTCCTTCTGGCGACGTCTGGGGTTTAGGCTAAGTGGCTATGGTGGCTATAGGGTGTAGGATCTGGGGTAGGGTTCAGGATTTAGGGTTTAGGATTTAGGTTTTAGGTTTTAGGTTGGGTATTCAGAGAACATTCTCCCCGAGCCAGAAGCTGTGGCTGCTGCTACATGGATGGAACCGAACATGGAGTCCAGGGTTTAGGTTTAGGGCTTAAGTTTGTTAAGAGATATGCCTTTTTTTAGGAGCTCTCGGCAGACAGCTGCTTAGCTACATGCCCAAAATCAAGAGTGGCCGTGTACCTCATGAGTCCAACTTGCCCAGAGACTCCACTAATGGATGTTGGAGTTTCTGACACGAAACTTGAAGGCCTGATCAAGGCGGCGTGCATGTGGGTAGTTCTCTAAATTCGGGTCCCTTTGGGGGTCCTTTTTATAAGGGTGCCGTATTATTTGGGACCCAAAAAGGGACCCTAATTTAGAGAACTACCCATGTCGATTCTTGCTTGCATGGTGTGGCTGGCTTGCCGATCTGGAAGGTCAGGCCAGTCCCTCGCCAGGCAAAGCCTTATAGAGGATGAGTCAATGACGTGGTCAGACGGTTCGAGACGACAGCCCTATCCTGCAACATTACATTACAGCCTGGACCATACATCTTATACCCTTAACTGGCTAAATCCTGAATGCTGCACCCAAGACTCGAAAAGATCAGCTATCACAGGACGGATTCCCTAAACTCCAAACCCTAACAGAGCCTGTCTCCCGCCCAAAGCACATCTTGTCAATGCACTGCGTAGGCGCCAAAAGCAAAAGCTCCCGCTGGAAATATTTTGTTGGACTTCACATGTGTATATGCATGTATAGATATAGGTGTGTATACAAATATATACAAATAAATAATTAACTAAACAAATATAAATGTAACATACATATATACATACATATGTACACACACACACCCATACATCTAGACTTTACTCCTTTATTCAATGGGCATTGGGCTCATGCAGTTGCAGCAACCGGCTATGGCGAGCTTGGCTAGCAGCCCTACCGGTGGCCGCATGAAGTTGTTGCCCCAACCCTAACCCTTAACCTTGTTTAGGGGTTGAGGGTCTAGGGTTTAGGGCTCCAGGGGTTTAGAGGTTTAGGGTTAGGGGGATGCATGATACAGAAGGCTGCAAAACAAATTCCGAAACCGAAGCCGATGCGCAGAGCCGTGGCTCAAAGGATCACGAGGACTTCGGGGAGTCTCAGTCGCGGCTTCAAGTAACCCTATAAACCCTTAAGCGTAAGCCCTAAATCCTAAACCCGAAAGCCACTTAAGCCAGCCTTGCTGATGACCCACTTTCACGGCCAGGCGGAATCTTTTGCAAAAAGAGTGGCTGGGTGGATGGATGTTGCCGTGACGGAATTCTCACATCCGACAGAGAGAGAAGGCCCTCTGACTGTCCCAACCAGAAACGAAGGGGTTTAGGGTTTAGGGTTTAGGACAAAAGCTCAGGGCTTATGTACGACGAATAACAAATCATAAATACTCTCCTTGTGGATACTTGTCTTTCGATATTCTATGCAGAGGTATCATGCTTATACTCGAACCCTAACGAAAGAAGGGCCTTCTTTACAAAGAACCGGTATGCCAAACCATTTCATGGCTGCATAGGATTCTGGCCGATCTACCGGCGATTTGGCAGAAGTCTCAGCTTGACGGCAACCCCCCTGTTCGAAGCCTTACATATAGGTGTCCTACAACCTAAACCCCTATAGGTGCCCTACAACCTAAACCCCCACACCAAAAAACACTAGAGCCTAAACCCTAAACCCGTGAACCCTAAACCCTAAACTTAAAGCCAACACCCTAAACCCCTGCACTGTAGACCCGAAGCCCGAAAGCCTGAACCCCTGCACCCGAAACCCTAAACCCTAAAGCCTGAACCCCGAACTCCAAGGAGCCCTCTAGGCTGGGTTTAGAGTTTTGAGTTTACGGTTTAGGGCCCCAAGAAAGCACGCAGGCAAAAAATAGGATGGGGATATCCCATATAAACTCCTTATAGCGAAGCCAAAAAAGGTAGGGATATGCCTATAACATGCTTGCTTATGCTTATGTCCATTTTGGGGTTTCTAAGGTTTAGGGGGGCCCCACTCCTCATCTTCCGCAGTTGAGACCCAAATCAGGGTCTTGGAGCTTAGGATTCAGGGCTTTAGGGTTACCTGTAACCGAAAAGACCTACCTTTTCAGGGTTCATTAATATTACACAATTACGGCCTCTATATAAAATATCCTTACGAAGGTACGGCTTTTCGTGTGCACGTAGGGCTTAGGGCTTTGGGTTTGGGTGTTTGGGGCCTCAGTGTTGACAGCCTATAGAATGTGATCAGGCTTCAGATGGGTAGTTCTCTAAATTAGAGTCCCTGTTTAGGTCCCCAAAATAGTACGGCACCCTTGTAAGAAGGATCCCCAAAAGGGGCCCTAATTTAGAGAACTACCCACATGTATAGAGTGTCGTAGCTTGTTGAAGGCTCTTCATCACCTGCTTGATTCGCGAAGTTCCTACACGGCCCAGAGTTTAAGTCTACATGTTAAGGTTTTTTCTCATCGTTGCCACTGGCTTGAATTTCAGCACTCTACCAAATCCGAGAGAATGTCGACGAAAGTCCAAATTGTGGATGACCGCCGTAACTGGCAAGTCTCAAGAAAGGCTTGAAGATGTCCACCTTTGGGGTTTTAGGCTTTAGGATTCCCTAAGCCCTAAACCCTAAACCAGAAACCCTGAACACGAAACCCTAAACCCTAAACTCGAAACCCTAAACCCGAAACCCTAAACCCTAAACCCTTCGGGCTTCGAACCCGATGTTGTAGGACCCGACCGTGCTGCCGTCTCTGTGCTGGGACTTTTATTGAAACCGTCGCCGGAAAACCGTGCAAATGCAAGATTGAATTACTGTCGCAGTATCTGTCCACGAAGTAGGCTCGGACTCAATCTTGACATGAGGGATCTCCTGGTTGAAGGTTTGGGGTGTAGGGTTTAGGGTTTAGGGTTTAGGGTGTAGGGTGTAGGGTTTAGGGTGTAGGGTTTAGCATTTAGGGTGCATCTGCGCTTCGTTTTGGGAGCCTCTCCACAAGTGCCGAGCTTTCCAAAGCCTGACAAACCCTGAAAACCACAACGCCGAAGCATGCAACAGTCCCTAAATCCCAAACCCTGAATCCTAAACCCTAAACCCTGAACCCTAAACCCTAAGGGCCCTAAACCCTGAACACTAAACTCTAAACACAAAAGTCTACAGAACCTAAACCACTCCGCTCCGAACCTTTGAGACGTCCTCCCCAACACTCTTTGCTGCCTCCAATAATACGGAATTAGGGTTTAGGGTAAGGCTCTAAGGCCTAATGTGTTAAGTAAGGCCTTCTAGCCCAAAGACCGTAATCTGTGGCTGTTGGGCCATCTTGAGCCACAGGGGTAGCCATCCTAGCGCATACAGCAGGGTCTCGGGTTTTGAACTCAAGATTCTCAGGTTCAGGGTCTAGGGGTTTAGGGTTTAGCGTTCAGCTAGAATCCCTAAACCCTAAACCCTGAGGAGCCTTAGGGGGTTTCGGTGTAGCAGCTAGCTGGGAGATGCTTGATTCCAACACCACAAGAGGGTCCTATCTCAGGGTTTAGGGTTTAGGGTTTCTGCATGAAAGCATGTCAGTTTCATACGAACTGAAGTATAGTGCACGGGCCCTACTGATTAGAAGGTGTCAGGGTACATTGCAGTATAGTAAGGTTACAAGAGGAGCCCGAAGGAATCGTATGGGCACAAGTCAGGCTTCTACATTACAAGGTTTTCATATGGGCCTTAGAAACGGCGGGTTTCAGACGTGCCAATACCACCAACATCTACCAACACACCCGAAAGGCAAGACCGTATCCCCGATGGTGACTAAAATTTTGCATGCAACGTCCTTGTCGCTGCTCTCACCCTCCTCTTCCTCCTGGTCATCATAATCGGCCGCGAATTGCTGTTGTAGCACCAACCACTCCTGTTTGCCGATCATTACTGACATGGGCTTGCCTCAAAACCCAAACCTTAAACACAGAATCCTTACCTGGAACCCTAGGCTCTATGATGCCGGTGTCTGCATGATCAGTATCCGCTGAAATCCGTATTTCCGAAATATAACGCCACCAAGAGCCATAGTCTTATTATGCACAAGGCCTCTATAGTACAAGCAACAAGTGCACGTGCCCTAAACCCTAATGTAGGGGCCTTAATAATTAGAATAAGGTTTTGGGGCGGAGCGGACTGAACGTCTGGGCGAGCAAAGAAAAGCAGAGTGTCTGGTGCACCCTCTTGAATAAAGACCCTCAGAGCAGAGAATAAGGTTTTGGGGCCCATTATTATACTATAATTATAATAAGGAACCTGCCAAAAAATAGTATTGGTAATCATTAAGGCTCCTATATTAGTTCAGGGGCCCCTTGCTCCTCAAATCTTGCAAAGACGAAGTCAATCTGAACTCCCTCTACAACTAGTTGGTTGGGGTTTAGGGTTTAAGGATTTAGGGTTTAGCGCCCTTGAGGGTTTTGTTTAAATGCCTCTTTTCCAACCGAACGCAGCGTTTAGGGTCTATTGGTGGCCTAACCAACATGTAACTAGCCGCCAAGGGCTTTTTAACCCCACCTGGAAACGACTGAAATAGTTGTATCAGAATCCGGGCTAGGGTTCAGCTGATACACCTCAAATATATAGTACGTGCTGAATCCATGGATCCTTTGCTGCAAACATGCACTCTGCAACCTTACCACCGAACCCTGAAACCCATCAGCACAACGCACAAAACGCTCACACCCTGACCCCCAACAAGCCCTGAATCCTTGATTCCTGGAGCCCTACATCTAAACCCCTACACCCGAAACCGTAATTTCAGAATGATTATGATGATCTCGGTGTATATCATACAATGACTGTAACAGGCACCCCGGCGAATAGTATTGGCGTTCATCCAAGCTTATATAAGAATAGGTATAAGTATATGTATATATATATATATATAATATTAACCTCTAGCCCTGAACCCTAAGGGCCTAAGTCTATGCTGAGGCTCATTGAGCTCCCGGAGGTTGCTAGGCGTCTCCATGAACTTGACCTTGACTTGTAATGTAGTGGCCTTAATTAGAAAAGGGTTTTGGGGTATACTAAGTTAGGATAGGCCTTGCCCAGTTTGGGTAGTTACATCACCCTCAACCATCTATAACCCAAATAGTAACAATTACCCTGAAACCTACATTGCCATATAGAATTTACCCTAATAATCCCGAAATGGGCAAGGTTAGGTTGATTCATTTTATGGGGCATAGTATGGGGCGTTGGGGGGTTCAACGATAATTATATATAATTAATAATATTATGGTTGCTTGTCTATGTTATGTTCATGCTTCTTCTGCAAAAAATATTATATAAATACCCCCACAAAGCATTAAAATTGAAATAGTTTCTGTAAAGACCTACTTATGACTGAAAATATCGATAGAAAATTGTGAGCAAAATAGTACTTATTGTTTGTTCATATTGGTTTCTATATTGATAAACACTATGTTTGAAATCATAGGATACACTAAGATGTTTAACGTCATAGTTTAATAACCAATATTCTTTGTATTTCTCAATCATCCTAACATATTGTGTTTCATTCATGAACTTGTTAAATAACGGCTTGTACCTACAGTATGATTTATCTATAATGTATTTTGAATAGTTATCTTTTAATTTTGTTAGTTTCTTGTATCCATTGTCAAAATGACTTAATATGCAATGTATTTGTTATGTTATATTGTTTTTAATGGTTTAGTTGCATATTCTTTTTCATAACCATGCATCTTATTACAGAAGTAACAAGTTGTATATGACAAGATGTTACTAGTAATATGTTCATCAAATAACTGATTTAATATTACCTCTCTTCTGCTCCTTGTAACTGATACAATACTTACACTTGAAATTGAAATTAAATGTTTCCATGATACAATATATTAAGTCGTTATTTCTTTAAGTGTTTTTCTTAAGAACCTTTTCAGAAGAAAACCCTGAACTCAACCCTTTTTTTTACGGCTGATTTAGTTTTTCTTTTTTTATCCATGTAATCATCTATTCTTGAAATCACAGTAGAAGTTTGTTATAATAATTTGCATTCTTTTAAACGTTTCTCTAAATAACTTTTCCTCTGGTTGACGTCTTTTATATATTTGTCATCTGCTGAGGATTTGCGGATTGATTTTTCCATTTCCTTTATCAATGCTTCAACTTTCAATAACAATGAATATTGATTTTTTGCAAGTTCATTTCTTAAATTTTCCATTTCTGCTTCAATATGTGAAGCATTTTCTTTGTATATGCTTTTACTCGGGTCTTTCCGGTCACGATTTCATACATCGTTTTTAACATATACCCTACTATATATTTTGATCTTTAAAACTTTTAAAACTTTGTATTAATAATATTTTCATAAGAAAACTCGCTGCGCTCATTCCTTCTCTTTAAGTCTAGATTTTTCATTGTTATTTAAACAAGCCCTACATGTTTTATTATATACCTTCACATAATGCTTACTTACAAACTCATCTACACATTTTATTTGCTTACATGCTTTACATTGCATATACTGTGTTTTACAATCACTGCCTGTAGAAAACTCAACAATATTATCATCTAATGCACTCATTATTATTAGATGATAATATTATGCATAGGTTTTCGTCTCTTCGTTATACTTTATATTGTAATAATCAAGGGTAGTTTGTTTCTGTTGTAAAATTTCCTTGTTATTCAGTTTAGTCAAATATGCATTCTTTTTGTTTTCATACGTTGCATCAACTGGTGTTCTTTTAACGTTTCTTGTGGACCTTTCATTTAATAGTTTCTGTATCCTCTCTAGTCTCAATATGACATCTTGCTTGAACTCAGGCTTATCACCCATATACTAATGCAAAGATTAAGTCTTTAAATGAAAACTTTTATAATAAAACTTTTATTATAAAAGTTTTGGTTTAGGGTTTAGGGGCCATTTAGGGGTATTTAGGGTTTAGGGCTTTGGGTTTAGGCTTTCGGGTTTGGATCTAGGGTTTAGGGTTTATGTAGGGTTTCGGGTTTAAAGTTTGGGCGGTGGTGGGTGTGCAAGCAACCTGAAGGCGTTTCCTCCCGAGCGAACGCGACCAAACATGACACACTGTCAAACGGACAGCCGTCTACATCTCAGGTTGAACCCATGGGCCCCTAGTATGGGCCCTCAAAGCTGGGATCCTTATATACCTACTATATACCCTATATATACCCTCAAGGGACCCTAGAATCCCCTAAGGGCCCATCTTAGGGGCCCATGGGTTCAACCTTAGACTACAAGGGTACCCAGTCTCAAGCTGTGCAAAAGCTAGAAACCCTAATTCCCGAAACCCTAAAGTAGGAGCCAGAAAGTTGGAACACCACTATCCCCATACCCGTCGATTAAAGTAAAGGCAAGCCGAGCACGACTCATCCTAAATCCATGTTCCAACGTTCCGGGCTTCACTACAAAGCCTTGCAAGCCTTCCAATGCTCGGGGGGTGGGACCCTAAACCCTAAACCCTAAACCACCAACACGGAAGCCTCCCAAGCAGAAATCCTAAACCCCTGAGCACCTGAACTACAACCAGCTGAAGATAGTAGCAACAACACAGGGGTTTAGGGTTTAGGGTTTAGGGAGTAGTAGTGATCTGTAAGCCCTAGACCCATAATCAAGCAAGCATTGTGGCTACGATCAACCACCAGACAGCCGTACCCGAACCGACTCTTAGCCAAGGGTATGTTCAGTGTGCGACAAACGACTGGCTGTTCTTGATTTTTGTTGACGGTATGGCCATGTTGTTTAGTCGATCACAACCAGGGTGAAACAGCAGTAACATCAGCCTGAACATGGAATGCTTACAGCTGAACAATCGACTAGGACAGCCGGACCATGGTAAGATTGACCAGCACGACAGTCAAGTAATATCAAGCATACGAAAACGCGTAGAGGATAGTAGCCATCGTAGCGGTCACTCCAAAAATATCAGCCATACTACAGTTGGTGAAGGACAGTCGCAGTCGCAGCAAGCACTCCGCCACTGGTAAACAATCGCAACACTGCCGACTACAGTGAGAGTGACGATGATGCTAATTCGTGGGGACCCCTAGTGGAGGTAGGGGGAGCGGGGCAGGGACTATTCTTCCTTTAATAGGCCTTATTACGTCCTTATTACAGGTGTAACCCTAAACCCTAAACCCTAAACCCTAAACCCTTAAGGCCCTCAGAGGGTCCCTACGACTGATGCGACCATTCGGAAAACTCGAGGTCAGGACTCCTCAGCATCAACGACAAAACGGTTCAGGTTTAGGGCAAGGGTTCAGGTTTAGGGTTTAGGGTTTAGGGTTTAGGGTTCAGGTTTAGGGTTTAGGGTTTAGGGTTTAGGGTTTAGGGTTTAGGGTTTAGGGCTTAGGGTCAAAATCATCATCATTATCTTCATCAGCAGCATCAACCAGCATCATCAGCAGCATCATGAGCATCTTCACCATCATCATCGTCATCACCATCACCATCATCGTCATAATCCAAGTCATCAACCGCACCAGCAACTCCTCAACATGGTCATCCCCACCCTCATCCCCATGAGCAATGGCATGACCATGAGCATGACCATCACCATCGCTCTGAACATGGCCATGACCAGGACTCTCAGCATAACTATCATCTAATATAAGGGCCTAGATTATTACCAATACTTTATTATTATTATTTTATTTTATTTATTT
>CAJNDV010030557.1:120402-138798 GCA_905221635.1 Symbiodinium sp. CCMP2456 | reverse complement strand
TGCACTGAGATTTGAAGAACTAGCTCCTTTTACCCTTCAATGTCCACGAAGGCTCTGGGTTTTCACTACCTAGTAGTCCTGGACCTTACCCAGGACTCGCTTTGAACACAACAATCCGCTATATTCATATTCGGGTTATCGAGGGTGCCTGCAGCCACCTCATTAGCATGGTGCCAGGCTCAAAATATCGGAATTTGACCGCGAAGGGTTGAGAATACAAGAAAGTAGGGTACTCAGTGATCAACAATAGTATGAACACCACCTCTATCGAAGGAAGCAGCATGACCACTACTTTCAGGACTAACCTCTGCGAATCGCAACCGTTACCATCGTCATCATGTTCACCATCATCAAAGGCCGCAAACACCATCATCACCATGACATTCATGTTTACCATTAGCTCCGTCAGCATCACCATCGCGACCGTCGTCAAGCATCATCATGAGAACAGCCATAATCCCAAAGAGAATTGTCAGCGCTTTACACAACAACAACAACAACAAACACCAAAGTCACAAATGCCACGTGGATAGTTAGTAACTAATAAGAAGTAAGTCACTAGCAGTTAGTAGCAAGTGAAACGTAAGTAATAAGTAGCAGGTAGTAAACAACAATTAGCAAGTAGCAAGTTGAAGTACTAGTTGTCGTCGCGTAGAAGTAGTAGTAGCAGCAGTAGNNGTAGTAGTAGTAGTAGTGGTAGTACAAGCAGCGGCAGCAGCAGCAACAGTAGCAGTAGTGCCTAGTAAGTAATCGTTACTAGAACTGGTATTACCTAGTACCAGTACTAATGCAAGCACGACTCTTCCAGCACTGGCGGTAGTACTGGTATAAACAGTGGTGGCAGTTGTAGTAGCAGTCTCGGTGAAATACCATTGTCTTGATTGCAACACGTCGCTCTAACAAAAAACCTGAAAACCTAGACTCTAGACTCTAGACCCTCAAGCCCTGAACCCTAAGCCCCAAACCCTAAACCCTAAACCCAAAGCCCCAAAACGCCAAAACCCTAAACCCTAAACTCTAAGCCCCAAAACCCTGAACCCCAAACCCTAAACCCAAAGCCCCAAACCTCAATGTGAGGCCAGGGCAGGAAGTATCTGCAGCCATCGGTGCAGACCTGCCGAGCCCATGTGTTTTGGGCAAAGGCATGTGACGAGGGTTTAGGGTTTCGGGTTTAGGGTTTAGGGTTTAGGGTTTAGGGTTTAGGGTTTAGAAGCTGCATCCTGTCTAGCTCCTCAGCTACGTTTGGCTTCGCAGGCTGGCGGACGGCGGGCTTCAATCAAGGTCCCGGTCGGAGTTCAGGGCATTTGCGGCTCAGGCGTTGTGATATGTCGCCTGGGAAACTGCTAAATCATCACTCATGCAAAACTGCAGACAGTAGCGCATCCCAGAAAATAGGGCCTACATAGCAGGAAAAAACTTGTCTAAGCCATCATACCCTAAAGCCCAACGCCCAAACCCGTATATACCCCCACAGCGGTAGTCCTGTGAAACCTAAGTGCCGAACTCTCAAAACCCCAAACCATGCCGAGGACGTTCTGGCTTCAACCCCAGAGACTCCAGTCTGCCTTAATTAAGGAATATACCTTAAATTGTAGTAGGACCACTAATATGATTTAAAGTATATTCCTTAATTAAGGGATATTGGAGTCTCTGGGACCCTTGTCCAAATCCGAGGCTTGGCCCCCACCCGCAGGAAAAGCTCCAGAACGAAGACCAGAAGCAGTCCGAACCTCTCGGCAGCAGTGTATACAATATTCTTTTCTATTATATTATACTATATTATTATAATGGATCATAAGATATTAGATCATAGGATATAATATCATATGATATTATATCGTATCATTTTGTATTACATTACATTATGTTATTCTGTGATTTAGTATATTATATTATAAGATATTCTATTATCTTCTCTTCTCTTCTGTTCTACTCTGTTTTATTATATCATATCATATCATATCGTATCATATCCTGTTCTGTTCTATTCTATTCTACTATATTTTTTATATTTTATTACGCTATATTATATTGTATTATACTATGTTATATTATATTGCAATGCAGATTCTATTATATAGCACTATGTTATGTTATAGTATATTGTGCTGTACATTATCTTATATTATACTATCTATATATATATGCATATGCATGCTATGTTTCTATATGTATACATCTATGTATTCCATTAGAATGGAATAGAATGAAATATAATGAAAATAATATTAACCTAATGTAATGCTATACTGTGTTATGATATAGTTTGTTGTATTCAATTATGCTATAACATGTTCTCCCACCCCTAAACTCCAAGCTAGGTCCGCACCTTGAGTCGTAGGCATTAAACTACTTCTGCACTATCTACCTGCGGGGCGGGCTCACTGTTGACGGATTCTTGAATCTTGCTTTTCTAAAACTTGAATCTAAACTTGCCTTGAGATCAGGTTTCACATTGAGCTTCACACCGGGAAGTGTTCACACGTATCGCCTCTAAATGAATGCTGTTCAATGAGTGGTTCGCAGTGAGACTGCTGTCAAATCGTTCAGGATATTTACCCGAAGGTGGATTTGTATGACTGAGCGTGTTCAACGAGTCGTTTTCTGATGTCTGTGTTGTCCTTATCGAAACGTATGCAGGAGATCCTGGAATCTAATCCCTTCATCACGGACCAAGCCCTACCCATCTTGCATAACACATTTTGTTATATTGCATTGTATTGCCTTGTGTTATTTTCTGTTATATTCCAATATACTGTACTATACTATGTTATGTTATGCTTTATTACATTGTAGTAGACTATATACACATAGGTCTACGGCTTCGCATCTAAATAAGGTTTAGGCTTAGGAACAGGATCTACAGCTCTCCTGCTAGGATCTGAGCCGGCCACGCTCTGCCCAAGTCTGATATGACCCCTTCACTTTCGCTACCTCGTGGTGTACGGCAGGCTCCAAAAACGAAACGAAACTTGAACCCCAACTCCTAAACCGTAAACCCTAAACCCTAAACCCTAAACCCTAAACCCAACTCCTATACCGTAAACCAGGCGCGTCTAAGCCAGAGCCCAACATGCCCAGCCCGAGTCTGAGCCCACTGGCTGAACCCAGTTGATGACATCTCGCCAATCCTTGCTGGCGTCAGGGAGGAGGAGGCTTGTAGTAGCAAACCAGCCGTTTAAGGCTCAGGAGTTGCTGTTACATTTCCATCATGAGAATGCCCTCCCCCTCCTGCTGATGGTCTTCTTTTTCTGAAAATCTGCTTGTCATTCTTCGTCCTATCGGTTCTCTTCGCGGGGCACCCTACTTTGGCAGCGGCTTCTAACATAACCCCCTTTTGCAGGAACCCTTAAAGCAACCCTCAAAGGCACACTTAAAGGACCATCTAATGAAGATCACGGCTCGCATTGCAGACTCTATCAATCTATCGTGTGCCTGCAACAACCCTGGGCCTCGAACCTCAGCCCCCAAAGACTCCTATGTTTAGGGTTTAGGGTTTAGGGTTTAGGGTTTAGGGTTTAGGGTTTAGTGTTTCTTGAAGCCAGGCTTTTTTTCACAGTTCGCGACGAACCCGAAAGACTAGGGTCCTGGTACCTAAAAGCCCGGATAGACAGCCTCTAAACCCAAAACGGAAGCCCTAAACCGGTTTAGGGTTTAGGGTTTAGGGTTAAGGGTTTAGGGTTTAGGAACGGACCCTACGGTCTACGAAATTCTACAGGGTCCTCGGCCACCTGGCGGAGCCCCAACTCGATGTCCACGCCTAGCGCAGGAGGCGTAGCGTTTAGGGTATGGGGATTTGGGGATTTGGGGCTTGGGGTTTAGATGGGAGTTTCCGAAAATAAGGGGTACCTTATGTTGGGGTCTTTATAATAATGATCCTATTATTTAGGGTACTATATTAGGGCCCCCTATTTTCGGAAGCCCCCAGATTTTCTGGCTTGGGATTGAAGAGTGTGCTGCCTTGCCTGCTGCTAGCAAGGCTGCAGACCCAAAAAAAACACGGGCACAGACCTGCAAAAAACACATGGAAACATACTGTCACTAGGATTTATAAGGGGTTGAAAATTTAGGAACCCAAATACTCCAGTTAAAAATTTTGCAGGGTTGTACAACCATTGTTGAGCTCGAGATAAGATACCCTAAACCCTAAACCCTAAACCCTAAAACCCTAGTCACCTCAATAAACTACTTCCGAGCCTCTGGGTTAAACATGGTTGTTGTCGGTTTAGGAGTGAGGGCTTCAGGGCGCAAGGCCTGCGGTAGAGCACCGTTGCGTGTAGAGCTGTGGATTTTGGGTTCCTGGCTTTGGAAGATCTCTGAGCATCCAGCGGTTTAGGGTTTAGGGTTTAGGGTTTAGGGTTTAGGGTTTAGGGTGATCGATGACTTGAAGATGCGAGGCCGCAAGCAACGAGTCAGAAATCTTCGTGGGTACCAGGCTCGATGTGCACTTGGTGCTCGCTCTCTTGAGACTAAACCCTAAACCCTAAACCCTAAACCCTAAACCCTAAACCCTAAACCCAAACCCTAAACCCTAAACCCTAAACCCTAAACCCGAGTCCCTTGGCTCCCTTACAAGACCTTTCGAATCTTGTGCTACCTGTGCGTTGCAAGCAGAGGTCTGATGTGGATGGGTCATCCCAGAGAGCCCAATACCCCTTAATTGGGAAATAGACCTTAAATCATAATATTAAGGCCCCCATATCTTAAGGTATATTCCTCAATTAAGAGGTATTGGGCTCTCTGGGATGACCCATCCATATCAGACCTCTGCTTACAACGCACAGGTAGCACAAGATTCGAAAGGTCTTGTAAGGGAGCCAAGGGACTCGCTTAGGGTTTAGGGTTTCGGGTTTCGGGTTTAGGGCTGAGGGTTAAGGGTTTAGGGTTTCGTAAAAACTCACCCTGACTCCCCCCTGCAACGCGCGCGGCGCTGAATAAAGTGCAAGACAGAGGCATTCCGAAGCAGAACATCCTGGGGCTTCGGTTCTGGTAGCCGAGTGGGCAACGACGGGAAGCCCCCATGACCCAGCTGGAACGACATCCCACTGCTGCCCGAAACTGCCTAAAAGGATCGTGCTCAGCACGATAAGCACCGTGAAGAAGACATCGGAGGCCTGGAATTGTTCAGCAACGGAGCCTAGGGTTTAGGGTTTAGGGTTCGACTATGATTCTTGCCATTGTAGCCACGGCTCACAATCATAGGAATGCTGCTGGCATTGTTAGGGTTGAGGAATTAAGAGCTCGAAACCCTAAACTTTGGGGTAGGCAGTTTCTCTTCCATATGCTGATGGTCTCGGCTGCAGTGTCTTTTAGGATTTGGGCTTGGGATTTAGAGATCAATAGATTCGGGCTTAGGTTTCGTTTAAAGGTTCCGGGAGTATGTTTGGTCTTCTAGCCCAAGGTTCAAGGGATACCTTGACAACATTTGAAAAAACGGGTGATCACGATGATCGTTTATCCTAGTCGGGTTCTCTGATGGGGCTATATTAAAACGAGTATGTTTAATCCTTATTGGGTCTTATGATAACAGAAGTGTAACATTGTATCCAACAAAGACCCAGTAGCGTGGTTGGTTCTACTAGTGCTGTTTCGATTGCCGTTGCTGTTCTAGTCCTCGTCCTACTCTTAATGCTGCATAGACTATCATTGAAGTTGTTGTCGATTTCAAGCAACCGGCGTCACGTTAGAACGAGAATCCTAACCATCGGGACTTTACAGGGACAATACTTCCCCAAATCGGCCAGAAGCTACTCAGACTCACGACTGCTGCAATGCATTCGGACTTGAATCACGAAAACTTCAAGCATGACGACGAGCCCGAAGGAACGGCGATGACACTTAGTCAGGCTTCTCTGTTGCATCTTTCTTCCTTATTATAATTATGGTATAATGGTCCCCAAAACCTTATTCTAATGATTCAGGCCCTGATAGTATGCTTCCTTCTGGCATCTTGACATGAACTGAGGACTTCCTCCAGTTTCCCAGGTGCAGAAAGAACGAACCTTTGGGATTATGTGCGACGTCTCTGCTACCAGCCACCGTCGTCGTCGTCGTCGCCGTACAGCAGCAGTGGCAACAGCAGTAGTAGCAGGAGTCACAGTAGCTGTCGTCGTCGCAGGAATAGGACCGCCACTAGCAGTAATGACTACGAAAAGTCAGAGCAACAGCAAGACTATCAGTAGTAAGTTGCTTCGTCGTCATGCTCGTCGTCATCATCGCCAGCTCCTGCAGCAATCACTATAACTGTTACTGGCACATGTCTGTGCCACTATTGCTATGGTTCTACAGTTCTACTTGTATTATCCTTCTGCCATGAGACGTTAGACCATTGCACTCGATGATACCGCTCCTAGCACTGTGCTTGCAAATTGTGTGCTACGGTTGGAAATACTGCTCGTTATGTTGCTTGGTGCACCACATGTGGCCGAGATGAACAGTAAAGTACTCGCAAGTGCCACCAGTGTCGCTACTCTCTTCCATTGCTCGGATCATGGACCATGTGCTTGATTATGCTGTCAACTTTGATATGCACTGCCTTTCTTGTATCCGAGAATCGCTTGCCGAAGGCAAGAAGAGTCACTACGACTGTGGCTATCTTTCTATCAACGGGCATTGCTATGACGATGGGCAAGCCGGCAACAACAGTCGTGGTTGCTACTATTAAGACGCTCGCTGTTGATGTTGCCAGTGCTATTCCCGATCTCACTCTTGACACTCTTCGTACTCACTGTTGGACGTAATTGGCCGTTGCTACCCTTGCTGACAGCCGTGGGCGCCATCTATTTCCATTCAGGACACCTCAAAGGGATGCAAGGATGCCATGAAAGTTCTCACATGCATGTCACTCGTAGCCACAATGCTTGTGCTTTTGTCTACCCTTGAGGCTGCTACAGTTCCCCCTGGAGTCAAGGGAGCCGTCATGACCATGGATCCACCGTTGCTGACTACTCCTCCTATATGGAACTGAAAGCTGGAAGGTGCCTTCATCCAACCTCCTTGCTAGCCTAAACCTTGAACTTCAAAACCTGAACCCTCAACTTGAACATCGAATCTTACACTGTCAAGCTTTACAACCGCAAGCCCTCTACCCTTCACCTTACGCCTTTAACCCCTAAATAAACCCTCTCTGAACCCTAAACCCTAAACCCTCAAGCCCTAAACCCCTAAACCCCTAAACCCTAAGCCCTCTCTAGACCCTAAACCCTAAACCCTCAAACCCTCAAACCCTCAACCCCTTTAAGAACCTCTCAGGGTCGGCCCTTGGGCCGAGGCCGGGCTGTGGATCCAAGGGATGCGCTGGCCATCCTGGAACCCAGAGACTCCAACATCCCTTAATTAAGGGTTTAGGGTTTAGGGTTTAGGGTTTAGGGTTTAGGGTTTGGGGTTTAGGGTTTAGGGTTTAGGGTTTAGTTAATTAATGAATCTACCTTAAAATCAAATTAGGGATCCTACTCTGATTTAAGGTATCTTCCTTAATTAAGGGATATTGGAGTCTCTGTAAAACGTCGTGCGGAGAGGGGAGGGAAGTGGAGGGATGTGGCTTTTGCGGTTTAGGGCTATGATATGGGCTGAGGGTTTAGGGTTTAGGGGCTACGGGAGTAAACCTTAGAGTTTAGGGTTTAAAGTTTAGAGTTGAGGTTTGGGGACTAGGGTTTGGGGCTTAGGGTTCAAAAAAAGAGGGATTGTAGTAGAAGCCAGAACGCTGTAACATCGGAAACCTCCCTACCCCGAAAAGCCGAGAGCCGGGGAAAGGAGCCTAAACCCCTCTCGTCTCTATCCTCCGACTGTAGAGCCTCGCGGTTAAGGACCGACGCGAACCGGATCTTTATCATAAGCATCCCCAACAAACGAACTGTAGGAGCCTATTGAAGGCCACAAATGTTGGAAGAAGCCAAAAATAAAGTGGACATAAGTCCTAAGATTTTGGGCTTGGCAGTAGGATGTGGTGCGCAGGGTCTTGAAGCAAATACCGTTGGCACGGTTTGTGCGTCGACAGTGCTATGGCGGTTGTCTCGGCTAATAATACTGCTAAGACTACTCAGACAGCTCATGAAGCAACTCAACCTCCTGTGTATAATCGCAAACATGATGTTGGTGGTGTCAACCACAGTGCCGACAACGGCCTGCTTGCAAGACTGCAGCTATACAGCTCCACAGCCGCAACATCCAATGATGCTTCTACTGGCATTTTTGGCAAAGTCATGGCTGCAGAGTCACGGAGATGCAGCTGGCAAGCACAAAAACTGCCACTATGCAGCCCTGGAAGACTGCTGAATTCCCTAAACCCTAAACCCTAAACCCTAAACTCTGGCTGGCTTAGAGAACCCACAGGACCGTACACCTGCGGAAACTAGCGCAGCTTGTTGAAGTCAACTTCCGACCTCAGACCCTCTCTGCCTCTCCATCTTACAAACGAACCGCCAAAGAGCCCTAACAAATTCAAGGCTTAGGTTTTAGGGTTTAGGGTTTAGGGTTTAGGGTTTAGGGTTTAGGGTTTAGGGTTTAGGGTATGTGTATGTATATATATATATATATAGTCGCATAATATCTAAAAGAACAACCCTCCGGCAACCAGCAGCAATGGAAAAGCTGCGGACGCCTTGTCCACAGGGCGGCAGCAGGCTTCAGTGAGGCCCTCTCGTCTCCTGGCACAAACAAAGCGGGGCCCCAGGATTCGGTCTAGGGTCTCCTTTAAGGGGTCTAGGGTCTCCTTTAAGGGGTTCTTGGGTCTCCTTTAAGGGGTCTAGGGTTTCCTTCAAAGGTCCTTTAAGGGGTTTCGGGTTTCGGGTTCAAGGGCTCCTTTTGGGGGGGGGGGGTCGAGTGGCTCCTTTAACCAGCTTACGGCTTAGGGTTTAGGGCTTCCTGAAACCCTAACCCTGGCACCCTCAACCTCAAAGCCACAAACCTGCATCCCATATAAACCCTAAGCCCAACACCCCAAACCCTCAACCCCTAAGCCCAAAACCCTAAACCCTAAAGAGTCCTGCAGCAGCACATGGGGCCCAATAGTCCACATGCCCGGCACACGGAACGCAACCGCGGCTTTAGGGTTTAGGGTTTAGGTCTTTGGGTTTAGGGTTTGGGATTTAGCGAGTTTAGGATTTAGGCTTTAGAATTTAGGGTTTAAGGTTTAGGGTTTAGGGTCTAGGGTTTGGGGTTTCAACACTGCCACAACAGGTGACAAGATTAACTTCAGCAGCAAGCCGTCTTCGAAACAGCCAACAATCTTATAAACGATTTCGGGCGACCTGCTGCTGACGAAATACAATCTGGCGCTGTCTATTCACTAGTCAGAAGTTCTACAGGCACTGGTCCAGGAACAAGCTATCAGTCCTTCGAGACACTGGTGGATACTTTCAGTTGCGCCTGGCTGCGAGTTCAAACGCTCCAACATGTGACGTACATCCCTCAACCTTGATTAGGGTTTAGGGTTTAGGGTTTAGGGTTCAGGGTTCAGGGTTTAGGGTTTAGGGTTATTGAACCCTAAAGCCATACAAGTAAAACCTTCAACCGCAAGCCCAGAACCTTAAACCCTGAAAAGGAAGCAGGAGTCTGTGGGGCTCGATATGAAGGATTAGGGCTTAGGGCCTAAGGATATGAAAGTTTCATACAGATTTTTGCACAGGCTCTCTCACAAAAACCCTGCACCCTCATCCAGTAGACACTAAACCCTGTACCCTCATCCCGCAACCGCATAAACGCAAGTCTAAGGTTATCCGCACTAGACCCCCACTCCAACAGGGACAGCCACAACCTTTGCCTCAGGGCCTTGGGGTTCTTTCAAGGATACACAAAACAGGAAACCTTCCATCCGAAACTACGCTCTTGTGGGCCAGCATGGGTCAGCGTTATATCTAAACCCTATAGGCCCCTAAACCCTAAACCCTAAACCCAAATATCTGTTTGATAAGAGCATAAAATGGGTCAGCAATCTTGAGGCTGCAACTGGCAACAACGGCGCAGAGGATGCTCAGAACGTCGACGATCTGCTGAGAAACTTGGGGCATTCTAGTCCTAAACCCTAAACCCTAAACCCTAAACCCTATTCTAGTCATTCAAGCCCTTCAGCCGAGGTTTTTTAGGAGCCCAACCCTGGTGCTGGGCCTTCAAAATCTTGGCACCCTGTTCACTACCTCCTTTCTTGAACGACTCAGGCGCTGCTTTTCTGCCTCATGCGCTCCTATGGCAACAAAAGTCATCGCATGGTCTAGAGTCTAAAGCTCCGTGGAACCGCTGCCCCTCAAGGACGACAAGGAGCGCAAGGCAAAGTGTGCATGAAGCGCTGTGCCCAGATCCAAAACTCCCTCGTCCAGAACGTAGCGCGGGCTGTGGACGGTGGTGTTTGTTGGATACTTCTCCGGTCGCGTGCTGTCGCCGTCCTCCAGCTTGCCCGAGCCCTGTCCCAGAAAAACGAATGCTGCGGGGACATCCTGTGCAAAGAAGGAGAAGTCCTCGCTTCCCATTGTGGGCTCCATGTCCCAATTCATCGGCACACTCTTCTCTATGCCCACTGCGGGAGACCCCAACCATCGCCACAAACCAGGGTCATTCACCGTAGCGGGAAAGGGGTCCGGCTGAAACTTGAGCCTCGCTACGCTGCACCGGTGCGCGTGGGCGACGCCCTCCACCACCTTGGAGTTTCAGAAAATTAGGGGTACCTTATTTTGAGGTCCTTATAATAGGGATCCTATTATTTAGGGTACTATATCCCTAGACCCTAAACCCTAAACCCTAAACCCTAAACCCTATTTTCGGAAACCCCCACCTCAAGCATCCGGCTGCGCAAGAGAGCCAGGCTGGCCTCGGAAAGGGAGCGCATGGTGCCTCCGAGGGTCACCCTGGCGGGGATCACGTTGTAGGCATCACCTGGGGGTTTCAGAAAAGAGGGGACCCTAATATAATACCCCCAAAATAGTAGGATCCTTGTTATAAGGGCCCCAAAATAAGGTAGCCCTTATTTCGGAAACTCCCACCTGCATGTAGCATCGTGATGCTGAGCACGGCCGAATCACGTGGGTCTGTTTCACGCGACACAAGTGGCTGGAGGCTTTGGACGATGGCCGCCGCAGCAACCACTGGGTCGACACCAAGGTGCGGCATAGCCCCGTGCCCCCCCTTACCCACGATGTCAAGCTCGAAAAAGTCCCCAGCAGCCATGGTGACCCCAGCGCGGCCACCGATACTGCCACTGGGAAGGGCTGGCCACACATGCAGGCCGAAGACCCTCGACACGCCCTTCAGCACGCCTTCCTCCCGCATGCGCTTCGCGCCCGCCCCACCCTCCTCAGCAGGCTGGAAGATGAGGCGAACAGTCCCAGGCAGCTCGTCAGCAACTTCCTTCAGAAGCTTCGCTGCCCCGAGCAGCATGGAAGTGTGGCCGTCGTGGCCGCAGGCGTGCATTCGGCCAGCATGCTTGGAACGGTAAGGTAGGGCAGTTGAGGGTATCTGCTCTTCTATGGGCAAGGCATCCATGTCGGCGCGCAGCGCGACGACCGGCGTGCCAGAGCCTATGTCTGCCACCACCCCAGTGCCCCCAACTCCTGGGATTCGGTCTTGGCGGGTGTTGTTAGCCCAGCCTGCCGTGAAGGAGATGCCCAAGTGGTCCAGCACTCCCTGAATGTACTTGGATGTCTTGTGCTCCTGCCGAGTTCTTGTTAAGGAACCTGGTTTAGGCTACCATGATAAGGAAACTCAGGAAACCACATCATCTACCATAGACCCCTGCTATGGTAGCTTAAACCCTAAACCCCAAGCCCTACACCCTAAACCCTAAACCCTAAACCTTAAGCCCTAGACAAACCCCAAACCCCAAAAAGCCAGCCTGGTATCACCATAGATCCCTGTTATGGCAATTAAATTACACTCTAAACCCAAAGCCCTAAACCCCAAAAAACCAGCCTGGTACATCAACTCACCCTAAACCTTAAACCTCAAGCCAAAAAAAAAACTCAAAATAACAGCCTGGTACATCAACTCTGGCTCCGAGTGCAAAGCACGCCGCCAGCCGATGATGTCGCCGCGGATCTTGGAAGCCTGCTCCTGAAAGGACGCGAATAGGAATCAGGGCTTGCGTGGGTTTACGGCTTAGGTTTTGAGGTTGAGGGTGGGTTTAAGGTTTAGGGTTTAGGGATCTTGGAAGCCTGCTCCTGAAGGGGCGCGCAGAGGGTCCAGGGTTTAGAGCTTAGCGTTCAGGGTCTCAGGGTTAGGGTGGGGGTTTAGAGTTTACGTTTTATATTTATGGGGTTTAGGGTTTAGGAGTGCCCTTTTCTGGCTTTTACGGGCCTTTTCCAACTGCATGACCCATGTCTGTTAGAAGCCCCTGAAGGAAGCGAGCACTTGGGGCTCCCCAACACTCCATCTTTCAGTCAGTTGTAGTCACCCAAGAAGAGCCCTTTGATGACGGTAGTGTTGTGGATAAGGGTTTAGGGTTTAGGGTTTAGGGTTTAGGGTTTAGAGGGTTTAGGGGTTTAGGGTACGGTTTAGGGGAGAGGGTATAAGGATTAGCGTCTCTCCTGAACGGACGCGAAGTCAGAGTTGACATTCAACCTCCCGTTCACCGACAAGAAACAAAGCCATAACGGTAGGGCTTTCCGTCGCACCATCTTTTCCACAGCCGGATAACTTGAGCCGGAATTTCTACTTACGAGCGGCGTCGTAAAATCTCAGCACGTTCTAAACTTCATTCATTTCACGGTCCATGTTTTGCAACGTCATAACGGTGTGCACTGATATGATGTAGGGGAGGGGGGAACCATTGTTTTTTGCAACATCTTACAAATGAAAAATGTCACCGCCACTGACACTCCGGGCTTATAGTGATAAAAGCCCAAATCCCGCACAAGAAAGCCAGCATCATGAGCAGCACAAGAAAGCCCGCATCTTCCTTGCAAATCAGTTTGTCACAAGGACCTTTCGTGGTTCTAAGAACTATAAAATTATACAACAAAAATATACGGTTGCTTTTGCTGGTGCCCGGTGCCGGTGCCGGTGCCGGTGCGGGTGCGGGTGCGGGTGCGGGTGCTGGTGCTGGTGCTGTGGCTGTGGCTGTGGCTGTGGCTGTGGCTGTGGCTGTGGCTGTGGCTGTGGCTGTGGCTGTGGCTGTGGCTGTGCCTGTGGCTGTGGCTGTGGCTGTGGCTGTTGCTGTTGCTGTTGCTGTTGCTGTTGCTGTTGCTGTTGCTGCTGTTGTTGGTTGTTGGTTGTTGCTGCTGTTGTTGTTGTTGCTGTTGTTGTTGCTGCTGTTGTTGTTGGTGGTGGTGGTGGCGTTGGTGTCGGTGCTGTGGTTTCGTGTTGTTGGTGGTGGTGTTGATGTTGTTGTCAGTTTTTGGTTGTTGCTGGTTGGTTGTGATTGTGCTGTGGTTGTGGTTTTGGCTGTGGTTGTGGTTGTGGTTGTTGGTGTTGTTGTTGTTGTTGCTGTTGCTGTTGCTGTTGTTGTTGTTGTTGTTGTTGTTGTCAGTTGTTGTTGTTGTTGTCGTTGTCTTCGTCGTCTTTCTTGGTGCTAGTCTAAACTATGTGTTCGGTTCCGGTGGCATTCATGCGAGGGGATGCTCCAGAATCATACAGCCACCCAAGATCGAGAAACTGTTCAATTACAATCGCCAAGGGAGCCCTAATTATCTTGACTTAGCTTCTCCCGCCCTCCTGCCTGATTCTGCCTCAGAACTTCCACCAGGCGGTACCACTTCATCTTCGACCTCTTCCTGGCGAAAGGGGTGCGGGCTAGTGCTAGCCGTAGTAGAAAATGAAGCCATCCTGGTCATAACCATGAAGTGAAGAACACGGCAATTTGTGTAATCACCTGCCGAAATGAAGCCCGGTGTTGCTCTAACTCGTCAGACTACATCAGACACCAATCGCATGCTTACGAAGGGATACCGGCAGCACTCCGTCACTATCCACGGGGCGACTTCCTATGTTCTGTATGAAGCAAATGACAAGAACAATAGGGACTCAGCCACACAGTCTTGCTCCCAAACGTGCTAAGGTTCTGCAAGCAGCGGGGAGCGAAGGACAGAATGCAAAGCCTGCACCGCCCAAAGGTTATCACTGCTCCGGCAAGAAAAACACAAGACATAGACCATCCCGAAAACATGGTCACGGGTAGCACCAACAGCACCCTGTGACAGATCGCACAAAAGAAATAACGACAGAGAAAGTCGAGTTGCTCTACATGAAGCCCGCCCCTTCACAGCCACACGCTGCCGTGTGCAACTAGTCCCGTCATAAGGACCCCAGCTCTCAACACAACAAGATTCGCATCCCAAGACTTGTACATGCATAAGAACACCTCAACAGGCTTCTCAACAGTGGCCTATAGGGTGCGATGAGGACCACATCTCCAAGCTTGGAGGTCTCGTACTCATCATGAAAGTGCTTCTTCTTGGAGCGCTGGCATGGCGAGAGGTTGAGGCTTCGGCAAAGCGGTTGCTCTGACTTAGTGACAAGAGAACTGCTTCTAGACGCTGGGCTTTGGGAAGCACCGGGGCGCACGCGATATCCAGAGGATCCAATACCGCTTAAACGGGCAATGCATCTTAAGCTTCGTCGGGAACCTTGTACATGATCGAAATGATCAAAGGCTGTCTTCTCTATACAAGGTGTTGGCTTGGACTTCTTCACAAAGGGTGCTGGCTTGGACTTTCAAAGCACCCCAAAACCTTCAAGTGCTACCGCCCGGCCATCTTTGTTGAATGCTTCTTTGGAGGTGCCACGGATTAGGCACTGAAGGTTGTTCTGGGTTTGTGATACTGTTCTAGAACCGCTCTTGGTTTCGACTAGTGCCGTGTATCCTGGACCCTAAACCATAAACTGAACGTGAAACAAGGGCTCCGATGCACAGAAGATGCATGTGGACACAGTCTCGATCCGCAGCTGTCGGACTCAAAAATATCGAGTGTCCGAAAGAATTTACTCGCTTGTGGCGTTGGACTTCATGGTTAACGGAATGCTTGAGTCAATCGGTACCATTGCCATCTAGGAGTGAACACCTCACAGTGGCACACCGTGGCATAAAGGCACTTGAATCTTCGAGTGCTTGGGCCTGCGGCGCTCAGCGCCCAAACCCCTTAATATCCGACCCTCAACCCGGACCCCCAAACCCTACCACCTGAAGCCCTAAACCCTGAAGCAAACTCAGAAAGACCCTGTAGCTCCAAACTTTTTGAACTCTCCAGTCGTCCATGCCTTGTACCATGCACCGTACTTGGCATTGAAGAGGAAGTATTCCACCAAGCACACGCGTGTCTTCTTCATCTGCGACCAGCAGGCGAGCTTCGTGGGCAGTTTAACGCTTCGGAACTGGAGGGATGCAATGGCTTTGGGTGCAGACTTAAGCACTTAAGGCTTGCCCGCGGTCCACAACCCCTCAGCTTGCACAACGCCTGTATACGCCTGTGCATGCAGCATGCAACCCCAAACTGCTGTCCCACACGAGGCTCGAGCACAAACCCTGGAAGCTCCCTAGAACCGTGGCCTTGTCAGATACGACGTAGCCGATTTTCATGTGGCTGTAGGTGGGCCGCAGCCTCGTAGAAGGCTTCTCGAGCAATAAACTTACTGAAGTCCGCTCAAAGGTACGAAATCTTCATCTGCAATGGCTATGATGATGAGGTGATGACCAGCATGACCATCATCATTACTATCATCACGATCAACACCATGTGTTCTTGGTACTGAGTCAAATGCGTTCTCTTGACACAGAGTCAACGGCCTATTATGGCTTCGTGTGCAACAAGATGCGTCAGGTCCAGCTGAGAGACTCCGAACAAAGTCCTCGAGATACAAGCCGCTTGCAACGGAGCCTCGATCAGTAACAATACGATTCCTTGCTAACGTCCCCGCAATGAGGCCCCGACACACTTGCGGCATTGAAACCCGAATATCTGAGAATATTCTACTTCGATCCCTCGTGAGAGCTTACCGCAAGCACCTTGGTTGAAGAGCGTGGGCACACAAATGCCTGAAACCTACACGAGCGAAGCTCCTGCAGTCTCCATTCCAACTCCCACCAACCCAAAACAAAACTTAAATCATCTTCGCCATGCAAAACCTTAACCCCAAAACCCAAACCACAAAGCCCTAAACCAATCCTTGAAAGCTTCCCTAACTTTGTCTTCGCCGAGTTGCCGGAAGCCCTCATCCTTGGCCTGGTCGACGAGCTCCTGGGAGCATTTTTGGGCTTTTGGGAGGCTTTGGCCGCTTTTTGGCGGCTGCTTTTGGGAGGTTTCGATCTTGGGCTTGGAGTTCTTGAGGTGGCTTTTAGGGGTGTCAGGGCCGTTTCATAGGGCATTGTTCAGTTTCAGGGCTTCATACGAGGGTTTCGAGCCGCGCCGCTGCGGACAAGCTGATATGCATATGGTGCTTTAGGATCGAATTGGCCTTGCTGGGCTTGCATCACGCATGGATTCCATCCCGCACAGGCAACTAACACAAGTTATCCAAGGTGCCACCAACTCGAACCGCAAGTCAAGCACAAAGCCTCCCTGTGTTCTGCAGCTAGTCCTCTGGCACCGTCGGCTCGACCCATTTCCATTTAACCTTGCACGGGGCATCACCCCCTGCTTTCTGGGTCCTTGTGCCCCGCCCAGACTCGAGGCCTCCAAAGTTTCAGACTGAACAACCTCAGATGCAGGCCCTGGACAAAGCTTGGCAAGCTCATAAGCCGCAACAACCCCTGAACGTTACGCTCCCCGAATACAATTCGACGACCACCGTCGCCTAGGTTCGAAGCGGATTATATGCTCAACTACGATTTCCGTCATAAAGACAGCCAACACATCTTTCCCAGACCGGAGACCCTTGTTATTCCTCGCCCCCATGAACAAACTCCAACAAAGATAAGACTGTGCAGCTTCAAGTTCATGGCTCATGGCATTAAACCTGGCTTTGCAAGGCCCTGTAGACTTTCCGTCCTTACGCCCAAGAATTGAATGTCAAGGAGTCAAGGACCCGACCCCAAGCCTCATCAACCCGCAACCTCATGCCCTCAACCCTCAGCCACAAACCCCTCACACTCCGACATATCATCTTACACTTCTAACCCCACATCTTGAACCCTCAACCCCCCCTTGCCCGATGCCTGAAAGGGCCCTGAGCCCTTCCAGAGACCCGGAGCCTCGCGCGCCACGGGGGAGTCGATGGTCTTCAGCCCCAGTGGGGACGGGAAGCTCGCACCGGGTGCCTGGGCACCGGGGTGTCAGGATGGGATGGGAATACTAGCTACTCCCCGAATCTCAAGCACCTACAGTTACGGTGGTGGGACTGCACCTTTAGGGTGTGAGCGTGTGTGTGTGTGTGTGTGTGTGTGTGTGCGCGCACGCTCTTGTGCGTGTGCGCGTGCCTTTCCTCCTGGTTTCAAACCCTGAAAACCTACATCACAGACCAAGAAAACCCTGTGTAACGTAGACCACCTTTAGGGTGCGACTTGCTTCTGCCTTTAAAACGCTTGAAACCCTATCCCAAATCGAGAAACTCCTGTTTAATGGACCGCTGGTTGATAAAGCACATTTCACATTTGCCGTAAATATGGATTTTCATAGGGATTCAAACATGATGGCCATTAAAAGTCAGGGTTTTATCAACAAAACACTCAGAGCTTTCCATGCCCTACGTTACAAGAGCCCTCGTTCAGGTACTCGGAGATCTCTGAGGTCATCGCCGAAACGAAGGTCGGCCTTGGCGAGGAGAAAAACGGCAAGGCCACTGTGGCCACGGCGGCTCCTGCGCTGCAAAAACCAGGGCTTAAATAGTAGTGTTTAGGGATTGACTAATATTAGGTTTCGGGTGTGGGCTTAACAGCTTTGTTCGTGGGGCTCTGTAAGAGTTTCAACAGCGGGTAAGAAACCCCTCCGGTATGGGATTTAGGAATCTCCAAACCTACAAAAAGATGACACAACAGGGAATACGAATAATGCTGATTGGAAGTACTCTTCGCGGCACAAGGTTTGCTTCAGTTCCTGAGCAGATCCCAGGTTGCGAGTTTGCAAGCTCAGCGTTTCTTGTGAGAAGATGCGGGGGAAGTGTTCAGTGCCAAGAGTGCCTTGATTGAAGACATGGCAAAAAGTCACGGTACGATGCCTGAAACATTGCGCCAAGGGCTGCGTGCAAGGCAGCAGTGTTCCAGCCAACTTTCTGAGCACACGTCGCCATTTGAGTCCCTTGGTCCCACTGGTACGTCGCCTTCGGACATCTCCAGCGGAATCAAGCTTTCTACGACGAAGAACACGACTCTTTTGGAGAAGCTCCGCCTCACCCTGCATCTTTACATGCTTGCGTGTGCGTGCGTGGGGGTGTCTCTGCGTGCGTGTATCTAGAGTCTAGTCCAGGTATATAAACAAATACGTAAATATATATATATATATATATATATATATGCACCCCCCCCCTCCGGTACCTACCTTT